>APFE031456090.1:88801-132016 GCA_000404065.3 Pinus taeda
TGGGCCCCGTTTTGGGTAAATTGGTACACCAATTTCCCGGGGTCGTAACTTTGGCATACGATCTCCGTTTGACGCGTACAATAGCTCATTAGAAAGATCTATTCGAGTACTATCATTGTTGAAACGGGCAACATCGGTCCATTCCATGGACCCATGTTGCCCCTGGATTCCCCAAAAAACGTCGTTTAGGGCCTCAAAACGGCTCCGGAAGTTCATGACCCGAAAAACTGCTAAAAATAGTAAGTTGTGCTACAATTAAGGACACTGAAAATGCTAAAAGAGACAATTGTGGAGGTCCAAATGGGATAGGTGGGTGGCCACCAACATCCACCTGGATCAATACTCACCATCGCTCCTCGTTCCTACCTCACCCGACGGTCATGTCTACCGCTTTCAAAGAGTCCTCTTCTCCATTTATGCCACCAATTTTTACTCATGAAGTATGGTTAGAAGGAAATCTGGGTAATATTGCCCAAACGATGCGGATTGACATTTCTATCAAACCCAGTATCATTGAACACGTTCATATTGGGGTATCTTGTTCTCCGGATGAGATCAAGACATATACTCATTTATTTTAGGAATTTTGTGATGTTTTTGCATGGTCTTATGAAGAAATGTCTGGCATTGATCCTAGCATTGTGGTATACGAAATACCAATGTATCCACATGCAAATCCTATTCACCAACGGCTTCGCCTGGTGCACCCTAGGAAGGCCGCTGCTATTAAGGGTGAAGTTGAAAAGCTTCTCAAGGCTCAGTTCATCTATCCCATTCCCCTTATAGATTGGGTGTCCAATATTGTCCCAGTGACTAAAAAACAAGGCACGATCTTCTTTTTCATGGATTATCGAGATCTTAATCATGTCTGTCCTAAAGACAATTAGCCTACTCCCTTCATTGATCAAATCATTGATGAATGTGCCAGAAGTGAGATCATTTCCTTTATGGATGGTTTTTCTGGTTATAACCAGATTAATATCACACCGGCCGATCAAGAAAAGACAACCTTTATCTGCCCATGAGGTACGTTCACGTATAAGAAGCTCCCTTTCGGCCTCAAAAATGTTGGAGCCACGTTTCAATGGGTGATGTCCTATGCATTTCATGATATTTGCAACATTGTCTAGCCTTACTTGGATGACCTTCTTGCTCATTCTCGTTAGTGCCAAGATCACCCAGACCATCTTCAGCAGATTTTTCTACGTTGCGGACACTATAACATTTGGTTAAATCCACACAAATGTGTGTTTTTTCATGGAATCATGACAACTCCTTGACTTCATCATTTCCAAGGAAGGTATTCGTCTGGATCCGCTAAAAGTCAAGGCCATTGTAAATTTACCCCCTCCATCCTCACTGCACCAACTCCAAAGCCTGTAAGGAAAGGCCAACTTTCTCCATCATTTTATACCCAAATATGTGGGTCTAACCACAGGATTTACCTAATTTCTCAAACAAGGAAGTCCCTTTGTATGGGATGAGGTGGCCCAAAAATCTCTTGATGATCTCAAGGCCATCCTCATAAATGCTCCTCTATTGCATCCATCGAACTATTATCGAGATTACTTCCTTTACCTAGCTGCGACCCCTAGCACCATTTCTATGATCTTGGTCCAAGATGATGACGAAGGCAGCGAACATGTAATCTACTACCTTACTCGGAACCTCCTCGATGCTGAAACACATTATACACATGTCGAGAAGTTAGCTTTGGCTTCCATTCAAGTTGTTCAACGTTTTTGGCACTATGTGATTTTTGAATGCAACCCTATGACCTATATCCTGACTCGTCAGTTGTTGGGGGGCAAGTATTCTAAATGGATCGTCATCCTGCAAGAATTTGATTTGGTCTTCACTACGGCCAAATCTAAGAAGTCACTTGTTTTTGCTGAATTGATTTGTTCCCTCCCATCCAAGGCTCTCCCTGCTAGTGTAGATGAACAGCTTGCAGATGAGACTCTTTTCCTGATCAACACCCTTGATCCATTGTATGGTGGTATCATCGTGTATCTCCAAATGACTACGTTTTGGTCCACGTTGACCAAGGATGATCGCCAAAGGATTTGACATCACTCCCAACCCTACCATATTATTGGCAATACTTTATACCGTGTCAGTGTCGATTCAATTCTTCGTTGATGCCTTACAATCGAGGAGGATGAAAGAGTTCTCAATGATTACCACTCCAAGGTATGTGGTAGTCATATATCTACTTACGCTACAGCTCAAAAAATCCTTTGTGTTGGTTATTTTTGGCCATCTATCTTCAAGGACTGCATTCTTACTGTTCATAAGTGCCACAAATGCCAAATTTACCAACATCAGTTGCGCGCCCCACCTGATAACCTACACCCCGTAATTATCATTGGTCCCTTTGCCAAATAGGGCATCGATCGTTATGTTATCGTTGTTGTGGATTATTTCACCAAATGGGTAGAAGTGATGCCTACATATTCAACAGATGGTTCGACGTACCCCAAGCCATTGTCACAAATGATGGCTCCCATTTCAGAGATTACATGATGGCTGAGCTGACATCTGCATTGGGCTTGTGCCACGATGGCTTGACCCCATATTACCCTCAGGCCAACGGCCAAGTTGAAGTCATGAACAAGGTCTTGGTCACAATTCTACAGCGTACTATTGGGATGCACAAGTGAAATTGGCATCTCATGCTCTTTTCAGCTCTGTGGGCCTACTAAACCTCAACCAAAGATGCAACTGGTTTCACACCATTCCAAATGGTCTATGGTCTAA
This sequence comes from Pinus taeda, assembly GCA_000404065.3. Classification (NCBI taxonomy): domain Eukaryota; kingdom Viridiplantae; phylum Streptophyta; class Pinopsida; order Pinales; family Pinaceae; genus Pinus; species Pinus taeda. The sequence goes on from APFE031456090.1 coordinate 91,562, forward strand.
AAGCAACATTGTAATCAAATCTGAGATTCCTTCACTCAAGTTAGTTCTTGAACTCCTCCTCGAAATGTCACCTCAAGAGGAATGCCTCTTATATTTAGAACGACTAGACGAGACTCGTCATCTCACTACCTTGGTCATCGAAGCACAAAAGAAATGGGTCAAATCCCATTTCGATCAGTCAGTCTCCCCTCTTGCATTCTCTGAGGGTAATTTGGTCTTATCATACAACCAAGCTAATGATAAGATGGGGGTAGGCGAGTTCGAACCTATGTGGCATGGGCCCTATATCGTGAAACACGTTTTGCAAAAAGGAGCCTATGAGCTTATTGATTATGAAGGAAATCCTCTTAATAAGCCCTGAAACGGGCTCTACCTAAAAAAGTACTATGCTTAGGTCATCTTTCATGGTTACTTATGTACATTAGTGTGTGATTCATTATTGTACAACATGGTTTTCTGTGATAGTTCTCAAACAACTTTCATGTTTACTATGATTTTCTTGCTTTGCAGATGTTTGCAACTCCTCACGTTGGTTTTGTTGATGGTGCTTGTCGTACTACCTGGAACTTATCATCCATGGCATGGGCTATTTATGACCCTAACAGTGAGTCAATTGACCTTCAAGGTATCTACCTAGGTAGCACAACCAACAACATTGTTGAATATAGTGTGGTCATTGAACTATTATCAGAAGCCATCACTGTGGGCATTAGAAAATTGGTTGTCAACCTCGATTCAAAGCTTGTCGTCCTTCAACTCAACAGGAAATATTCCATCAAGAACCCTCAAATATTGAGAATGTATCTCCATATTCGTCTATTGTAAAAGCATTTTGATTATATTACATATCCTCATATTCTTAGATGCATGAATACATTGACAAATGCATTAGCTAATTAAGTGTTGGATGGACATTTACGAAACATGTAAAAGATAAGACAAACCATTTGTACCATAATAGATAGGAAAATACAACATATATATATATATGGTGAAAATGTTTGATGCATCAGAACCCCAAAAAATAATATGTGTGTCTAAAATAACATCAGCAACTTGCAGTCCTCATACATCTGTGGCACACAGGCCTCAAAAAATAAGTAAGTTATGGACCTAGGAACTAATTAGCATGGTGATCATGGTAGCACAAGACAGCTCGTGCAACACGACTTAGAAATCGATGGATCCGATCTGAGACTCCCACCGTGTGTCTCTGGTACTGACAAGGAATGTTTCCTATCTGAATATACTCCAGGATACCATGAGTTAACCCCTTAAGGCTCCTTGCGATCTCCTCCTCATTGTCGCTCCTTGCTCGATAAGGGGTAATATCATCAATAGGGCGGGGGATGTACCTGGCTATCAAGGACATCCCAACTGGTTGCTTTGGTCCAACGTTTATGTTAACAAGAGAAATGTTATAAGCACATATACACTAGAAGTAATTAAAAAATCTCAAAATTAAAAATTTGGTTTTTTACCTTCGTCATTGAATTCCTTTCCATCTAGTAAGGGCATGTATGGATCTCCATGGAAATCAGTGTCGCTGTATGACCAATCCTCCACAACAATCTTCTATCATCGCAACCATGAAAAGAATGCAGGTCGGTATGACATATGCTGACCCCCAGTGATCCTGGGCATCAAACGACTCCAATGGGCCATCTGCGGATCGCTTGGTATAGGAGGATCCACCTTAGTCAGATGATACTGGAATAGTGGTAATCGTTCCAAGAAGAAGGTCACAAGTACAGATCCAAAGCAAAATTGCTTCAAATTCCCCACCTTGGCTTTGGACAACTGGTGCTTGATGTTAATCTTCATGGCCTCTGCCCAATTGAAGATTGTAGGAGATGTGCAGTTAATAGCATAAAGGAACTTCGACTCGTGAGTCTCATGTTCTACCTAGGACCCCACCACTCTGTTGATAGTCAACATAAGCACCCTTAGTGTTAGATCTCACACACTAGAAATCTCTATCTTCCCATTCTTGGATTTTAGGGCCTCATGGTAGTGTTCGACAAGCAAGTAATATATGTTTTCCCCAATCAAACATGACCCATACAAGTTCACTGGCTCCCCTCTGCGGGACAGTCTAGTGATGAAGTGAATATCTAAAGTTTCTAACTCCAGCTCCTGGTTTCCAATGAAAAAAATCTCTCGATTAATGTCCGAAAGGTTAATCAGGTATTGAAGCAACTCGGGTTAGGCCCATATCCCTGGTGTAAGAAAGAATTTGAGGAGTCCGCAAGCCCTCAAATCCTCCAGGCAATTTGGGTCATTCATTGCCTAGGTGTCAACATCTTCATGTTCTTGTTCTTTCTAATCCACCATTTTTTAGCAATTCTCTCCTACAAAAGCCATTAGTTTGAGTCAATAATCATCCTTGGCACATAAAATTCAAGTTTAAACAATATATTTTTGATAAAATATGGTTTTTCCCTATCCACGCTATCGGAGCGCCTGTTTAAAAACAGTTGCACTAATCGGCACTGATGGCTTTGTTAATCACCCTCAACAGGCATGATTCCGTGCTTGGAAATTGTGCCGACCGACGGTGAAAATGATTTTCAAAAACCTCCTTAAAAATCTGAAAAAATGATTAAAAGCATAAATAAATAGCATGAAAATGGAGCTCAGGGCCTTGGTTGTTACTTGGAACCAGTGGCTCGTCGATTGACCTCTCGAATCTCCCGCAATCTACTCTGGAACAATTAGGGCAAAAGTGGGTAAAAAGTTTTCACAGCAAAGGTAAAATGGTAAATGGTAAAAATCTATTTACTGTTCCCCTTTTTATTCATTTTTTCATGAAATATCAGGCTTTGTAAAATATTTTGACCTATTTTGCCTTAAGGACTCGATAATGCACTTTACCTTACTTGTGCAGCAACAGGTGATGGATGTTCTATGATGATGATGAGTCACGTTTTAGCTCTTTTTCTCGACTCGTTAAACTCATACGAAAATATCGCCGAGTATTTTTTCCCTTTTTGACTTGTTAAAGAGAATAAAAATGGGGGGGTCCACTTTCAGCTCTTTTCTAACCCTTTAAAAGCGAAAAGATGGCCAAGCCCTTGTCGTTTCAAACTCATTAACGAATGTAAAACATCATGCACCCAGTATAAGTTTATCCCTTTTTCCTGCTAGGAGGCACTATTGACAAAAAAGGTACTCCTTGACTGAAATGGTTAAGCATTTCTCTCAAGTATTGTTTTCTACCTTTTCGGGCTCGAGAGACACAAATGTACAAAAAGGGACCATATGGAATTTTCTTTTACATGTATTTTTCAAACCCTCTAAAAATGAAAAAGATATTGAGTTACACCTTTGTCAGAATCGTTAAACTATTAAACGACATCGAGTTAATCACCATGATGGAAATGAGCTTCTCCTTCCTAGGGATCGTTAAACTTACTAGGTTTGATTCATCCGAAGCATGAACTTACAGTGCAAGCATATGTTATCCCCTTCAAGCTTGTGATTAAAAAATAATTGGGGTACTTTCCAAAAATGGTGGGGGAAAATTTGGAAATCTATTAGTCATGTCAGCAGCTCACCCTTGAACATAACACTCGTTGCTTCGTGTTGGGTTGGGACATCCTCCTTTGTACCATTGACCTTCCTAGGTTTGGGCCATTCTTTTTCGCCTTCCATTTGACCTCTACCATGTCATCATGACCACCAATCCTATGGATCCAAAAGCTGCCAAACTTCCAGTTGTGTCGTCGATATGTTCAAGAGTTGTCCTTCTGCAGTTACACTTATGTCTGATTCTCTGTATCATTTAAAATCATTTTGCATCCTCTCGTCTCACGTCGATGATGTGAGATTCATTATGGCCCTCCTTCGACATGGTGGCTTTTCGTCGACTTCAAATCATTATCCGAGAAGTTGATCGAGAGACTCCCCTCCAGTACCTTAGACCTTGCATGTCCTAATGGCAAGTTATTAGCACTCGACAACAAGTTTACATCATTGGCTTTCGATCGAGTGATTTCACGGATGTTCGACTTCAGTTCCGCTATTCACATTCCATGAATTGTGTTGATAGTACCATGAGGACCATTGTCATTATTGGTGGTTTCTCTCGCGCTTGTTAACAATTTACATCATTGACTGGTAATCAAGCGACTTTCTAGCATGTTCGATGTCAACACATCTATTTGCATGCTAGGACCTGTACTTTGATTGGATCGTGTTGGAGCGCAAGACCTTGGACTCAGATCACAAAAGTCCAAGTTGTGAAGTGATGTGACATGGTTATGAAGATATGCATGTCTCTTTCAGATGGCTGGCTGTGACCAGACCATGAGTTATCATATGTGATCCTTCTCATTATTAGATGGTTGTGACCATACCTTGGTTTCGTTATGATCCTCTTTGACGAATGGTTGTGCCCATACCTGGATCCATTTACATGATCATTCTCTAGATGGTTGCGTCCATGCCATGATTCATGTATCATTTGACCGAGATCTCAGTTTATGTATATGTATTTATACTTTTTTGCAGGTTTTCCGACAATAGACTACGATTCACCACACTGATTTATAAAGCATTTCATCTCTCACTCTAGCTTGGCCTTCATGCTTTAGGGGGCATCTATTACATAGAATTTTGTCATTGTCCCTGTACTCCCCATTCCTTGATCCTAGAGGACCTCTACAGTGAACACCGCATGCTTTGCCTTCATGAAGAAACTCACATTGTGTCCCTCTTCATGAGCAGATAAATTCCCTTTTGCACCATTTCCCCTGAAAGTTTTGTTTTTCCCAGTTTACAAGACCGGCTCTAATGGCCTTTGTCTCCCCCATGCCGATGTGCAGAGATTAGTACTACTCCTCACACCAACTAGAGCAACTAAGATGTGTTCCATTCACGTTGATACTGTTATGGAAAGTTTTTAAAATTAGAGCCAAAGCTTCCAGCTGTAGAAGCTCCGTAACGGATGTTTGGTAAATGGTTTCGCCAGATGGGGTCGAGGATGACATTTTGGGATCCTTTCACCTATAATTATGGAACTACCTCAAGGGATAAGTCCTTCTCCCATGATAAGAGGATCAACCTCCCATGCATATTTCCTATATAAACCTCCCTTCTTCCCAAGCGCAAGCTAGTGGCTAGTCATAGTTTTTGGTTGAGTTTTGATGTTATTTTGGTTTGGAGTAGACAAGAAAGCTATTACTAGTTGTAGCTATCTAGTTGTTTGAGGGAGAAGTGTGATTTGGATTGGAGTGATGCCTAAAGGGAATAGATTTAAAACTATTGTTGTTTGAAGCCATCGTGGAATGCTAGCAGAAGTGTATGGGAACATGGTCTTGTAAGAGGAAGATTGTAACGTCAAGATGAATGGTTGTAATCTCTCTTTGATATTAATATATGCAACTATCGATTGATTTCCTACATGTTTTGTAATATTACATATTCATGGCTTGTTAAGTAGGTTGAATTGCAATTTGTCTATTATTATGTTTGTTTTTTGTTTTTATTTACTTGTTTCGGGAGTTTGAAGAAGGAAGCGAGAGATTGTTGGAGCAAGCAAGCGAGGACATCATCAAACAGGATAAGCAGCCAAGAGGTAGGCCCTCTTGATTTATTCTAACCTAAGGAAATCTTCCATAGAATGTATCTATTGTGGCTAGACCCATTATCAGGCTAGAGGAATTCATTAGTGTCCGCACTTATAATTTTACTTCACCACACTCCCTCATTGAATTCCCATTTCTTTCTATTCCCTTTCTGTTGCAATTTGAACATAGGACAGTTTTAGAGGCTTTCAGAGAAGACAACCATGGCACCAAAGAAAAAGGAACAGGAAATATTTAATCCAACGGTGTACCCACCATTGGATTTGGATAACATACCCCTTGCAAATAGGGATTTTAAGATACATGAAACACTCTCAGAGTTTGATTTGTTTGACATATACAGCTAGTGGGAGGATAAATTTGTGGAGGATATGGATGACATAGGTCTTTGGGACATTAATCAACCTTTTTATATTTTTCCTAAAACACACAGTTGCCCAGAACTGATCAAGAAATGCCACTCATGCTACAATCCACAACAAAGGGCAGTGATGTCCCCAACAAAACATATTTTGTTTACCATTGATGCCAAGTCCATTATGCAGATGATGCAAGCCCCTATTATTTAAGGAACCACTCCCTTTTCCCATGAGATTCCAACTGAAATGTATCAAAAGCTTGATTTTTCTAAGAGATCTAAAACCTTAGAACTCTTCATGACTGATCACACACCTCTACCAAACAAGAATCCTCCTTATTCCTCCTCCGTTTTCCCCGTCAAATCTAGACACATTGTCAATGTTCTTTATTATTTACTTGGCTATTATTCAAATCAATGGCTTGATGAAGCTATCATAGCTTTCTTGTATATTCTGTCAACAGAATGCAAGCCCTCTATTCTCTTCAATTTCATCCAATTTTTAGCAGATACCATTCATGAGAAACTTGTCAGTTTATTTACAGAGGAAGTGTTTCATTACTCCTCAGTTTTGGTGTATATGTTGGTTTATTTTCAAGCAGACAGGTTATAGTTTACTATGAGCAAGATGAATGAAGAAGGTGAACCCCAATCTGTGATTTTCTGGACAACATTAGTGATGAAGGCCTCAAAAGACTTCAGCTACAAAATATTTGTAGAAGTGTTTGTTCACCCAACACTAAGCCTCCTCACTGGGACAGCAGAACCCAAGATTAGTGAAGAAATTAGAAGGATTATGCCGTTAATAGACCAAGAAAGAATAGGTGATTGGTACTTGTACAAGAATTACACTGAATTAAGAGTATATGGATGTGACTTGGTGGTGGGCCCTAGTATTTTAGCAATAATGCTACATCTCCTAGGGCTCCCTTCTTTACTTTTATCAACCCGGTAGTTCGTAACAAACTTGGAAGTGACAGTGTTGCATGCACAAGTGCTAGCTCTTGCCACGGCTGTCACTTGATCAACTGGCACAAGTTTTCTAGGAGCTTAAGCCAACTTCTATGAGTTCTTAGAAGAAGATTTTAACTGTGATAGATGAAATCTAACTCAAAGGAGGCTAATCTACTTGTAGAAAGAAGCTGAAAGCTGAAAGGAAATGCAAACCCTAGCAAACCCTAGTTCTACCGACTAACCCTACTGATGCAAGAAAAAGGATGAAAGCTATAGAAATGGATGCCATTGACTCTTGGAAAGGTAAAATGCATGTGCCTAAGCTACTTCTGAAGAGAAATATGAAAAAAACATCTTTTTGCATTTTTGAGTAATTTCGCATAATCATTATGCATGTGCTTTGACTATTTTTTATGTGCAGAGGTTGATTGACTAAAGGAAATGCCTGTAGGAGGTTGGGAAGGTGAGAAGAGGGCCTAAGGGGTCGCTAGCACCCTTATAGAGAGTTTCACAGTGATCAGATCTCAAGAAACCACTTTCGTGAGCTTCTACAGGAAGTCTGCAGGGGTTCTACAGGATGTTCCGAAAGGGAATTTTGGAGGGTTGATAGTGGAATAAAGGTGAAGAAGTGAGTATGGAGGTAAGATAAGGGTATGAGGAGGTCTAAGACTTGGTGAGTGAGGATGAGGAGTGGTTAAGGCGATCGGATTTGGTTCAAGGATGGAGGGAGCAAGGTTGCACAAAGATATGGGACTTAGGTCAAATTGGAAAAGGGGTGGCAAATGAAAGGGAGGAATCTGAGTTAGGGGGTTGGAGCAGGTTTTCTGATGGAGGAAAGGTAGGCAGGAAGGCATCACAGGTGTTCTGCACACTATTTTCCAAAACTGACCAAACAAATACTATGCAAACCAAAGATCTAGCTATTTTGACCTATTTTGACCTAGAAACCAGCAACCATGATGAACATAAATTTATTGGTAGAAAATCATGCAAGATAACGATGAAAACTAAACGAGGATGGATATAAGCATGCAATCACAACTGGTACCAAATTTTGCAAATAAGAATCTAACACTAGAAATTGCATGAAGAAGCAAGAATAGTACTTTTGTGGCAGCAAGGATGCCTTGCTCTCAGCTCATGGTCCCAAGGAGGGAGAGGTGAGATCAAGGGTTGCTTGATGGCCTTTTCTAAAGATCTTTTCTGTACTCAAACTATCAAAATCAACCTGAAGCATGAAAATCTATTTTAATCATCAAAAGCAACCTAAGTAACAAAACAAGATTTTAACCTAAATAACATATTTTAATCTAAGAATGCAACAAAGACACATAAAAGTACACAAAGGAGGTACTGGGCACTTGGGTTGGGCCTAACCCCAAGAGCTACAGCCTCCTAAGAAATATTAGAGCTGGTGCAAAGCTAGATTCATCTTTATTGATAAAAAAATAATAGTTACATCCCAGAAACTGTATACAAGAAAAAGCTTGAAAATGTGTTGAAATGCAGAGCTAACCTACTGGCTAAAATCTAACTAACATCTGACTAAATCCTACCTAAAAACTGACTAACAACTAACTAAAATTGACTAACTGAAATGAGGCCCTAATCCTTCTTATTTATACAAATTGAGGACCCCAACAGTCCTCCTAAACTTTAGGGACTCGGCTGCCAAAACTTGCAGTTAACAACAGTCCTACTTGACTTGCTTGGCTACCCCTTGTGCTCCAAGTTTTTGATGGAGAATTCAAGGTAAGGGCTCATAAATCAAGGGGACACTTCCTACAAATCCTCTCCCTTGTTCTTCCACGAATTTGGCTGGCAAGTGCTCATTTAAACCTTTGATTTTGTCTCAAAATTGACCAAAAATCTGCATAAAGCACACATTAGACTTTTTGGCATAATGAATAACCCAATTCACTCTATTAGCATAAATATAATAAAAAACATGCAATAAACTAATGAGAATGGTGGATTAAGTCGAATTAGGAGGCTAAATGAGCCCATATAACTACCCATTTTTGGGGGTCATCATCACCCCCTACTGAAAGTGTTGCTCATCCTCTGAGCAACTAATCTATCTCTTCATCTTTGATGGCCTTGGTGGCCTCCTTATCATCCCAAGCTTTTGATGTGATCTACTCATGTGTGCCATAAAATTTTTCCTTCTTTTCCATGTCCTTCCACTACTCCTCTTATTCTACTTGTTTGAATTATTGTGCTTTTCCTAGCCTTTAAATATAGGGAGGCCTACCTTTTTCTTTTTTTCTTTTTGTTTTGTAGTTTTTCTTAAGGTAGCAAGCACAGCTATTGCTTCCCTTGCCAATATCTCAGGTGATTTCTCCTCTTGTTTTTATTTTTCCTTGCTTCCTGTAGGAATCCCTGTGTCCATTGTTTCTGTGTGTGTTGCTGAGATCTCAGGGTGTGTCTTTTCCTTTTGTTTTTGTGTGCCTACTTTGGTCGTGGCAACCTTCATTTGGGCTTTTTCAGTCTTCTTTGTCCTACTCTACATCCTCTTTTCCCTTGGTGTTTTTGTTACTGTTTCTTCCTCTGTTTTAGGCTCAGCAATCTGGTCCATTTCCCCTTTTTCTTCTTGTTCTTTCTGTGCTTGAATGTCCTGTGTTCCTTCACCATTGGTTTTCTCACCTTCTTCAGTGTGTTCTCTGCTTATAAATCCTCTTGGCATGGTGAGAGTGCTCTTTTTATGTTTTAATCAGAAAAGGAAATGCTCAGGCAACCAAACAATCAATCTAAAATAGAGGATAGTTGAATTTGGTTTCCCTTGAACCCAAGAAGGAATTTCTTGTGTGTCCAATATCAACTAGCAATGATTCCTTTGTTTTAAGGCTATTGTCACCTAGAACTCGACTGCTTGCTTATGAAAGGAAGAATTTCGTTTTTACAGACAGAGTACAAAGACCAAGTTTTCTTCTCAGCACACATACAGATATGCAAATTTAAAATTTTTCATACACAGGTTGGCCTCCACAGCTACATATATCTTCCCTACAGGAGAATTTAAAAAGAAAACGTGGAGGAGATTTTTGATGCAGGAAAACTAGGGAAACTCAGTGCAATATGCAGGCAAATGTTTTACTTCCACTACACAGGCAGACTTTTCCTCTGATTTTCCAATTTGATGTCGTTCAATTCACCACCTTGCACAAACATACCATGCATAGAGGAGTTTTTTAGAGCCTACCTCATTTTGAGCTTGAAATTCACTAAAAATCCTGGGTTTTCTTTCCGCAGGGCTGTTTTCTGCCTTTCCTGTAGAAGCCTTTCTATAGAAGGATCTCGTTTCCTGTAGAACGAAATTGTGCTTCCTGTAGAGTCCAACAATCAGGATGGTTTTGAAAAAATGTCTAAGAAAGACTGGTTTGCTGCTATGGAGGTGGTATGGAGCTTGTTGCAGCTGTAGGGACGATGATAAAATGGAAACAACGGTGGTGAGAGCATTTCAAAGATGAGTTCAATTGGATGTTTATGGAGAATTCCGCTGATGGAGGTTGAGTTGGCCAAGTGCACGTTGGCCCCATGCAGACCGTTGGTCCCCACTACAATTTTATTATGAACTGTAGTTCTCTGCCTGTAATCACTTCTTGAGCTGGCTAAGCACACGTGTCGATTGCACCCATCGAGCATTGTTTGAACTGGATGAAGGTGGCCAGCTAACTGGCCACCAATCTTGTTTAATCACAACCATCTCATTGTTCACGCAGTTCTTAAATTACATTCATGCAACAGAGGAACGGGTTTAGTCACGTACCTGGAAGTTGAATGCGTTAGTTGTGAGGTGCTATGGCCTTTCCTTCTGCTGCATTCCTTTGTTTCTGTGGATGCATGTTGATTTGGTTGTTGATTCATGGCTATTTTTATTGTGCAGGTATCCTCTAGCTGGATCTAAGCTACAGAAATCTATTTCAACATTTAGATTTGCACCCTCAAGCTAATGATGCTAGATTTTTGCAGGACAACAACTTCTTTTCTCCATAGCTCCCAAACGATAGACCAGATTGACTTGAAACTTTCTGAGCATGTTTCTATCATCATTATGCATATCCCATAGAAAAATTGTGGTCAATGGATGTACAGATTTCAAGAAAAACTGAAAATGGTTGAAGGTGACAAAGGTCATTTTCTCGAAAACCATGCACTGGAATTGGCTAAAACAGCTTGGGCAGATTACTATCACCTATATGCATCTCTCCATGAAACAGGTTTTGAAATGGATGCACGGATATGGAGAAAATGCAAAAATGGATGAAGGTGATGGAGGCTGATTTCTTGGAAACCATGCACCAGAATTGGCTGAAATTGCTTGGGCATGATGCCATCATTCCTATATAATTCCCCATAAACCAGTTTTGTAAATGGATGCATGGTTTTCAAATTAGGGAAAAAACAAATTTCTGCTCCATGTATTTTTGTTTCAAAGCATTCTGCAGTTTTTTGCACAGTAAGAAAAAATGAGCTTGGGCTGTGATGCAGGCATGGAAATGATGGAAGAGGGGTTTGAAGATTGCAGGAGGATTTATGAACCCTTTATGAAGCTATCATGTTCGCCAAACTGCTTTGTAAAATCCATTTCTAGATTTTTGTAATTTCTACAGGAACTTCCTGTAACACAATTTTCATAAAAGAATTACAATGAGGTGGAAAAAATGATGGAGAAGGGTGAGGGATGGAAGCAAGGAAGTTTACAAGCCTCATAGATAGATTCTCAACCTTCGGGTCCTCTTCTGAGATCTATTTTGGCTTGTTTGTAGACTTCCTATAGAAGACACAGAACTTCCTGTAGAAGGTTAAATCTCAGTCCGAATGGGACCAAATCTTGAGAAAGGGTGGTGGTCATGGAGGAATGGATTGTGAGGGATCCTTGCAGGCTAGTGTTGACCTCTGTCTTTGTCTTGTGCGATCCTCCTAACCTGCAATTTCCTTCCTGTAACCTACAATTATTCAACATAAATTAGGCTTATCTTTCTTTTTCTCTTTTTTTTGAAAACAATTAGGGCACCTCATGGAGGTTTTCACCCTAATTGCCTGCCCTGGGCACCTCCAAGGGAGGTTTTCACCCAAGGATCTTATTCTCTTTTTCTTTTCTCTTCTTACCAACCCATTGACCACCTCATGGAGGTTTTCAATCAATGAGCCAATCTGAGGCACCTCCTAGGAGGTTTTCACCTTAGATTTTTATTTTCCTATCATTTTTTCTTTTTCTTTTTTTCTTTTTTCCTACCCTACCCTACTTGAAAAACAAAAACATTTTCAAGTATAAGAATACTTCCAATGGAGCCATGTGCACATCGAGATTAGAGACAAAATGATGTGGAGGCTTGAAATTCATGCTTTGATAGGTATATGAATTTCAAAGACCAAATGATTTGACTTTGAAGGGATCAAACATAGCTGAGGAAGAGAGTACTACTGCAACTTAGTGACCGTATGGAACCATATCTCAATATAGCTCTGATATCCTTGGTCCTTTTGCTGATCTAGATCATTCTCCATATCTTCTTCTATCATGACCTTCACATCTTCCTCTTTTTGTTGATTTTTCTCTTGAATACATGGAGGATTTGATGGTAACCATGAGGGAGCACTCTCAATCTTTGATTCTGATGTTTTGTCTTCATCAAGTGCAACCCATGGTTCTTTGATCTCCTCTTTTGAATCTTCTTTTACTAGATGTGGTCCTTCAATGCTATCAATATAATCTCTTTTTTGCAATAATCTTCTTGAGCTATGGTGAATATCATTGAGCTCAAGAGGAGTTGTTTGGACATGTTGTGCCTCAGCATTGTAATTGGGTTGAGCTACTCTAATGTGGGGGTTTGGAAATGGTGGTACGGGTAGTTGAGTGGGGGTGTATATTTGAGATGGATGCGGATGGGTTTGTGGTTGGGCAGGTGGTTTCCCACTATATACTTGTTGAGCCTGCCTATTATTTGGGTTCAAGTTCGGTTGAGCAGGAATTTGGGGTTGTCTTGGTGGGGCAGGAGGATATGATTGTGGTTGAGTAGGTGGTGGAGGAAAAGGAGCGGGAGGAGTGTTGTACTGGGGCCACCACCCTTGATGAGGTGCATTCCACTGAGGCTGTGGCTGAGCGTAGGGGTGAAATGGATGAGTAGCTAGTTGGGCATAATATGGAGATGTGAAGGACCAAGGAGGAGGTGTGGACCAGGAAGGATGAACAAGGGGACCCCAAGAAGGCATGAAAGTGGCTTGATAGGGGTCATAATAGGTTTGGGATGTCCCTTGCATTCCCTGTTGGTAAGGTATGGGTGCATGTGGCCTCCTTTGGTTCATATAATAGAGTGTTTCAGTGGCTCCTTTAGCCCTCTGATATGCAACTTTGATTCTAGGTAAGGAAGGGCACTGATCTGTAGGATGGTCTTTTTCACAGACAAAACACACTTCTATGGAGTGCAATGGACATTGATTCCTAGGATGCTTTCTAGTGCACCTGGGACAAAATATGGCCAAAATCCTCTTGGCTTCCTCTTGCTTCCTTTGGATCCACAAGGTATCTAGTTGCATGGCAAGAAACTACCTCACCTCGCTCATGAAATCTTCCATCTGATTTGCAAATTCGTTTTTGGATAAGGCACTGCTCCCAACATTTCTGTTTGCAGCCATTTGCTCCAGAGGAATTTTTTCTTCTTCTTCTCCCCTAGAGGTTCTTGAAATATGTCTTGTTGTCCACCTAGGGGTTCTTATTAATCAAAACCATCGAAAAAGAGAGAAGGTTGGCTGTGTGAAGCAGTGCGGGTGTTGTGCAGACATTTTTCTGAATTATCTCTACTCCTACAAGGCATGAAAGGAAATCTTTTTGGTTGAATTTTGCTTTTTTTCTGCTTGTACCTGCAAAACTGAAATAGATTGAACTACAACTATCTAAAATCTATCTTGCTAAAATGAAAATGTAGAATTGAAATGAAAGCAAGAAATGACTAATCTATTTTGCTGAAATGAAATTGCAAAAATGAAATGCTAAGCTACGCTTGCAGAATGGAAATTGCAGAATTGAAATGCTAATCTACTCTTGCAGAATTGAAATTAGGGAATTGAAATTACGGAATTGAAATGCTAATCTATGCTTACAGAATTGGAATGATAATCTATGAAACTGGGAAATATCTAATCTATGCTTGCTGAAATGAAATGAAAGCAGGAAATGTCTAATCTACTTTTGCAGAAATGAAATTGCAGAATGGAAATGAAACAACTACTCTACTCTTACTAAAATAAACTACTTAGCAGAAGGTTGTAGTAGAAAATAGAAGAAAAGCAGCAATCACCAATACTCTTACGCTTCCCCGACAACGGTGCCAAAAAGATGGTGGGCCCCAGTATTGCAGCAATAATGCTGCATCTCCTAGGGCTCCCTTCTTTACTTTTATCAACCCAGTAGTTCGTAACAAACTTGGAAACGGCGATGTTGTATGCACAAGTACTAGGTCTTTCCGCGGCTGTCACTTGATCAGCTGGCACAAGTTTTCTAGGAGCTTAAGCCAACTTCTATGAGTTCTTAGAAGAAGCTTTTAACTGTGATAGATGAAATCTAACTCAAGGGAGGCTAATTCTACTTGCTGAAAGAAGCTGAAAACTGAAAGGAAATGCAAACCCTAGTTCTACCGACTAACCCTACCGGTGCAAGAAAAAGGATGAAAGCTATAGAAATGGATGCCATTGACTCTTGGAAAGGTAAAATGCATGTTCCTAAGCTAATTCTGAAGAAAAATATGAAAAAAACATCTTTTTCTATTTTTGAGTAATTTCGCAGAATTATTATGCATGTGCTTTGACTATTTTTCCTGTGCAGAGGTTGATTGGTGAAAGGAAATGCTTGCATGAGGTTGGGAAGGTGAGAAGAGGACCTAAGGGGTCCCTAGAACCCTTCCAGAGAGTTTAATAGTGATCGGATCTCAAGAAACTGCTTTCATGAGCTTCTACAGGAAGTCTGCAAGGGTTCTACAAAATGTTTTGTAGCTTCTACAAGATGTTCGACAGGATGTTCCGAAAGGGAATTTTGGAGGGTTGATGGTGGAAGAAAGGTGAAGAAGTGGGTATGGAGGTGAGATAAGGGTGTGAGGAGGTCTAGGACTTGGTGAATGAGGATGAGGAGTGGTTAAGGCGATCAGATTTGGTTCAAGGATGGAGGGAGCAAGGTTGCACAAAGATATGGGAATTAGGTCAAATTGGAAAAGGGGTGGTAAATGAAAAGGTGGAATCTAAGTTAGGGGGTTGGAGCAGGTTGTCTAATGGAGGAAAGGTAGGCAGGAAGGCATCACAGGTGTTCTCCATACTATTTTCCAAAACTGACCAAACAAATACTATGCAAACCAAAGATCTAGCTATGTTGACCTATTTTGACCTAGAAACCAGCAACCATGATGAACAGAAATTTACTGGTAGAAAATCATGCAAGATAATGATGAAAACTAAGTGAGAATGGATCTAAGCATGTAATCACAACTGGTACCAAATTTTGCAAATAAGAATCTAACACTAGCAATTGCATGAAGAAGCAAGAACAATATTTTTGTGGCAGCAAGGATGCCTTGGTCTCAACTCATGGTGCCAAGGAGGGAGAGGTGAGATCAAGGGTTGCTTGATGGAATTTTCTAAAGATCTTTTCTGTACTCAAACTGTCAAATCAACCTAAAGCATGAAAAGATATTTTAATCATCAAAAGCAACCTAAGTAACAAAACAAGATTTTAACCTAAATAACAGATTTTATTCTAATAATGTAGCAAAGACACTTAAAATTACACAAAGCAGGTACTGGGCACTTGGGGTGGGCCCAACAGCAAGAGCTACAGCCTCCTAAGAAATATTAGAGCTAGTGAAAAGCTAGATTCATCTTTATTGATCAAAAAATAATAGTTACATCCTAGAAATTGTCTATAAGAAAAAGCTTGAAAATGTGTTGAAATGCAGAGCTAACCTACTGGCTAAAATCTAACTAACATCTGAATAACTCCTGCCTAAAAACTGACTAACAACCGACTAAAATTGACTAACTAAAATGAGGCCCTAAGCCTTCTTATTTATACAAATTGAGGACCCCAATAGTCCTCCTAAACTTTAGGGACTCAGCTGCCAAAACTTGCAGTTAACAGTAGTCCTACTTGACTTGCTTGGCTGCCCCTTATGCTCTAAGTTTTTGATGAAGAATTCGAGGTAAGGGCTCATAAATGAAGGGGACACCTTCCTACAAATCATCTCTCTTGTTCTTCCACGAATTTGGCTGCCAAGTGCTCATTTAAACCTTTGATTTTGTCTCAAAATTGACCAAAAATCTGCATAAAGCAAACATTAGACTTTTTGGTATAATGACTAACCCAATTCACTCTATTAGCATAAATATAATAAAAAACATGCAATAAACTAATGATAATGGTGGATTAAGTCGAATTAGGAGGCTAAATGAGCTCATATAATTACCCATTTTTGGGGCTCATCACTTGGCCCCTTACAAGCTGCCAAAGTTCCTCCCCATGAGGATCTTTGCACTTTATTATATTAGAAAAATGATTAATACAGATGAAGTGCAGTTTGTAGCAGCTAAGAAAAAGTCCCATTTCAAGATCAAATCTCATATTGATCCCTGCATTTTTAACAGCAGAGCAACAAGGGAGGAGGTAGATAAAATATTGAAGGAAATGAATTTCACCCACAAATTTACATGGTCCTATGACCCATGGGGTATCATCTCCAATAAGAGAGTGGAAAACAAGTCAACAGCTTATATTCACACTCAAAGGCCTGAAATTGAGAAATACATGAACTAGGTTGAGTGGGTGTCTGATACATTGCAAGAGGCCGAGGAACAAGTGATTTCTTCTTCCAATGCGTAGATTCCAAGACAACAGGAAAAATAGACCACTAAAGATAGAACTGAAAAAGGAAAAGAACTAGAATAGGGAGTAACAAGGAAAAGGCCTAAAGAAGATCAATCACTAGGGCTTGATACTTATATGAGGGAATTCAAGCTAAAATACAGGAAAAATCCCAAAAAGCACATGGACATAGACAAAGGATCACTGCAGCAAACTATCACCAATATCATTGATATTCCAGATTCATCCCCAACTGGGGGGCAATCCTTCCCTACCACTTCGATTATAGAAAGGTAGAAGTCTCTTAAAGTGTCCTCATCTACAAATGTGACTGAAGAAAAGGAAGAGATAGTATTTGACACATTCAGGGAGATTAAAATCAGGAATGAAATATTGAAAAATAGCACTTATGCTCAATTTTGGAAACAAATTGAAACTGCACAGGGCAGACTTCTCTCTGCCTTTGCTTTAGAAGAGGGAAAAATGCATATGGAATTTTTAGAAGCACAAACAGTGGAGCCAAAAACTCCAGCAGATTACAAGCAAACTTCTTTTGAGTTTGATGCCAAAAGTGTCCATCCAATTGACCAGCTGGAAATGCACAAGAAAACAGGTGAAATGATTTCATGTACTCTAACCAACACTTCTATGAACTTGTTTAAAATGTAGGTAGCTCTATCGAATGCTCAAACTAAGTTAAAGATGGAAAGGATTTCATCACAATCAAAGGACAATAAAATTAAGTCTTTAGAAGACTTAGTAGTGAATATTGGGCATGATCCCTCAAATATAAAAGAAGCTGAAGAAATAATAAAGAAGAAAGAGATGGATATAGCAGCTTTGAGGAATCAGCTTAAGATACCTACCACACATGATCCACTGACCAAGGAGATAGAGGAAACAGAGAGCCAAAATGCTAATATGATGAAATTAATAGTGGAGCAGTCTCTCTAGATCAAACAAATGTAAGCAGAGATGGAAAAAAATGTGCAAGAGAAAGAAAAGGCAGCATAGATGGTCAGCACGACAACAGAGGCCCTTCCTCTAACAACCCCTCCCATAACCACTATAGTAAGTGCTGCCACAACAGCGGGAAGCAACATAGAACAACTGGCCAGATCAATGGAAGGAATGAATTTGTAGATAGAGGAGATTAAAATACTGGAAATTCAATTAATGTTCCGCAAGATCAAATCAAAAGGGTCAAAAGTAACCATTTGGTGGAGATAAAAAGGTCAAAAACATTGATTGAAGCACTACAAAAATCAGAGAAAGAATCATCTATTGGAAACACTATAGGAAGAGTGAAGGATTTTTATTTAGAATAATATAATCACTGGAATGAATGAAATTTGGCCCAACATCCAAATTATCTTTGAGAATAAAGAATTAATTGAAAAGGCTAGAGAAGCTATTTCAACTACTAATGAAGAGCTGGGAGACATGCCAGCAACAACCAATAGGATAATCAAGTTTTTAAATTCGAGAAACAGGTATGAGCTGGAAGATTTGGGAGCAGCAGATAGAACAGAGACTATACTTCAAGTGAAGAAGGTGTTGAATAAGAAGAGCTTGAATGCATATCTAGAAGAGAAATGTCAAAATCTAGCGCTAACAGTCAACAAGTTCTTCAACAGGATGCAGCCTTTACATCAGAAAGGTCTCCCCTCTCTATTTGTCATAAACGAAAAACTCATGGCAAGAGAGGATTATGCCAAGAGACTCCAGGGCATAGCCACAGATGTTGCAAATCTTTCCAACATCAAAGGCAGCATAACAAGAAAGGCATTGTTGGAAGCTATCAGCAATCAAATTTACATTGAGCATGAACTGAAGAACGTGTTTTAGGTCAAACCAACTTTTTCTAAATAAACTGAAGCTGATGAAATATACAGAAGATTAATTAAGGTCAAAGTTCTAGATGAGGAAGCATGGGGTGATCTATGTGACTATCAATAGGAACGAGATAAGGATCATTAAAGTGACAACACAAACCTGAACCGGCCCTAGCCACATTAGCAGAACCACTACAGTTAAATTAATGTATCAAGAAACATCATCCCTAAAAAAGATGACCACATGTCCCAGTTTTCTGCGTGGCCACCTTGTGGTTAAATTAGTCATTTTTCTTTCATTGTCGTTAATAATATATTGCCAAGTGTATAAGGAAAATTGTTGTAGGTTTTTGTTAAATACTTCATGCATTGGAAGTATTAGGTGTTGGACCCAAGTCATAGGAACTATCTTTTCTGTTTGGAGCATTGTAATTTCGAGCTGGAGCATCAATAAAAGGACAGTTTGTGAGATACCTGGTCTATTTTGACCTGGTGATGTCTTCCTTTCTGTACTAAATGTATCTATGTTTATTCATTTATGCATCTTTGAGTCTTATTGTAAAGTAGGAATTCTAGTTTAAGATATGCTATTGGAGAACCTTATTACTATATGTATTTGAAATATAAATGTTTTCCTCTGAGGTATGATTATAAAATACTTAACTTCTTTTTAATCATTACAAATATCATTTTTATGTCATTCCACTTTCCACTCTACTTTTAGATCCAGTAAAGACAGTTAGCTTGCCTTGTAAATTTTCTGGAAAATTGATGCTACCACCCAGCCTTAGACTCCATAGCCCAATGGAAAGGATTCAAATATGATCTACCCCAACCAAGCAATTAAGTATTAAATTTCATTCATTTTTATATCTAGCCTAACACATTAGAGCAATAAAAATAGAGTTAAATATTAAAATACAGATAGAGCCATCTCTATGTCTAGGAGGGCATATTCAAAATCATAGAAAGATAAAATAGTGGTGACCATACTAGGGACTATTGAAAATTTATCCTTTCATTCGAATTCAAAGTACCTAGTTAAATAGGTTTGTATGATATTATAACTCCTAAGATTGGTTTATATTATGTTTTTGTATATTCAATTTGTTTGTGTTAGATATGAACACTGGCTCCCAAAATAATCTCTACTAGATCCCATCCAGATCCAAATCCTCCTACCATAGTTGGCAGTCTTGAAAAGATCTTAAGGAAAACTCCTAGAACTGAGAGTCAGAAAAGAAGTAGATTTCTTCACGGAGCCAACTCACTTCCTCAAAAATAAAAAAAAAAAAAATAAATAAATAAATAAATTAAATAAAATAATAAATAAATAAATAAAATAATAAAAAAATTAAAAATTAAAAATAAAAATAAAAAAATTACCTTCTAAGATATCCAGTTCGATTTACACTTTTAACAAGGCTTATTCAGGACTAATCGGAAAATTGGAAATATCATATTATTTTTTATCCATCAATCTTACCAAAAAGCCTAGTGAGAAAACTTTCTTCACAAACTAAATCAGAACTTTAGCTTTTACAGCATTTTGACACTCTTCAAGATCTAAGTGATGGTGCTTACCATCAACATTCAGCAGAATTAACTGATTTAAACCTAGTAGCTTCCTCCTTCACATCTCAACCTGCATATATTCAGTCACCAAGTCCTACTGCCTCCCTAATTCCTACCCCTTCTTTCATCCTTCAACATAAGGTTGCTCAAATTCCTTTACTCTCATTTCCACCTAGTACTAGTCCAACCCCATCCACTGTTCAACTTCCCTCATCCACTGTTCAACTTCCTTCATCCATCATTCAACTTCCTTCAAGTGGTCCTCCACCACCACCACCACCAATCATGGCTTCCAGGTATGCTCCTTTGGTGTTACCAGCCCCCTAGGCTAATATGACATAAGACTATCAGTCCAAGATCACACTATTTGATGGAACAGGTCTTGTAACCGCCCAAAAACATGTGGATAAAATGAATGATTGTTTTGACCTACAAGAGGTAGATGACAAAAATATTAATCTCAGAATGTTTGCTCAAAGTTTAGGAGGAGATGTCATAAAATGGTTTAAGTCCTTGCCTGCAAATAGTATAAATGATCTCCCTGCATTCCACCAAACTTTTCTTAATAAATGGGAAGTCAAGAAGAATCTTTTATAGATTCTATCAGAATATGAATATATTAAAAGGGAGGTCGGTGAAAGTGTATAGGATTATTGTGCTAGGTTTAACAATACCTATAATGAAATACCTGTAAATCTTAAGCCACCCCAGGATTTAGCCTTGATAAACTTCCCAGATGGTTTTGATATAGATATGTCTTACCAACTTAGGGAAAGAAATTCTCCAACATTGGAAGCAATGCAAAGAGATGTTGTGAGTGTAGAGACCAATTTACAAGATAAACGAGCCAGGATGAGAACTGAAAGACAAGTGACTTTTAAGGAAGAAGCTTCAATGTCTGCAGCGGAAGCCAAAATTGATTCCTTAGTAAGGACTATGGAAATAATGATGGAGAGAATAAGTATAAATGATAGGAATGTTCCTAGGGAGGATCCACCTATCCAAAAGAACCGAAATCCAAACCCTAGGAGAAACACTCCACAACTCAGACAAAGAGATCAAAGAGGCCTAGATCAACAAATTAGGCCACCATTTCAAGAAAATTATGCTAATGAAGGTATAAATGTAGTTGAAGAAGTTGAGGAAAATCAGATTAATTTAATGGGAACCAATGAAGATAGTTATGTTTTTCTTACATAAGAAGAACAATAATTATTTTTATTAACTCAAACATAACTGGAATCTGAAGAATCTGATGACTATGAACATGGATTTGAGAATGCTATCTTATAATTCCATAGACATTATAATCTTAGGAGCAAGAAAAATAATGATAACTCAAACAAAAAGGATTCTAATATCTCTGCCAAGAAAACTTTGGAGCCTGGCCCTAGGAAAATAGCTGAAAGCTCTAAGAGAAATGAAAACAGTCCAAAAAGGAGAAACACAGAAAATGTTGCTAAGAAAACAATTGATATCGCAACAAAATTTGTCCAAACTAGAATGCCTACTACAAGTCAGCAAACAGAACTGATAACAAAGGTTGTGGCCGAAAGGACTGATTTCCCAAATTTGCTTAAAAACAAGCACCCTTCAATATTGAGAACGAAATTGATAAACTCAAGATCTATATTCCTCTTACTGAACTGGTAAATAAAAATATGCATAGGTCCCAAGTTCTAAAGGTACTCGACATAGGAGAAAACATTGATATGATGAATTTGAATGATGACCAGCCTGAACTTTTGTTTGGACCAAAAGTTGATGGAAAACCTTAAGAAGAGGGTGTTCCTCCATTTTATGTCAGCCTTAATATTCATGACAAGATCCTTCATAATGCAATGTTGGATTTAGGTGCATCACATAATCTCATGCCAAATATTGTTATGGAGAAACTTGGACTTGAAATCACTAGACCATACAATGATCTATATTCATTTGATTCTAGCAAGGTTAGATGTCTAGGTCTCATTAAGGGAATTTGTGTCGCGCTAGCCCAAATACCAAAAAAAAGTTTAGTGATGGATATAGTAGTAGCTTACGTTCCTCCTAAGTATGCTATTCTATTATCAAGATCTTGGGGAGCTAAGTTACAAGGAAAACTATAAATGGATATGACATATTCCACAATACCAGTATTTGGCCAACCAAGGAGACTTATAGAGAAACCTTAATGAAATACATGGTGAGTAGCCAAGAAAGGCCGGAAAACTATCCCCTCTACTCTGTCCATATTGATCTTGATTCTTTCATACTGTACAATGACAATGATGGAGACATAGATACACAGGTCAAACAAGCAGAAAATGAACTTAATGAAGAAAATGACACACAAATACCCATTATGCAGTAGGACCCTGATACAGAACCTCTCTAGAATATTACTTTTGATGGCTCATGTGGTAAAACATGATCAAGAGTAGGAGTTTGGTTATACAATTCAAAAACTAATCAGGCTGAAGGTCATTCTTATAAAATAAATTTTCTGTGTACAAATAACATAGTAGAATATGAGGCATTACTGTTAGGCTTGAAGTTGCTTAAAAAAGTAGGTGCTAAAATAATTTCTTTCCAAGGCAACTCTGAACTCATCATCAAACAAATTAAAGGACAATACTCAGAAAAACATCCTAGATTGAGAGAATACCGAAATGTTGTGATTGATTTCCTTAAAACCTTTGAAGAGTATGACCTTTTTGTTATCCCTAGGCTCCAAAATTCCCTGACCAATGGATTAGTTTTTTGAGCCAGCACTTGCAAATTACCTCATCCAAATAAGCAATACACAGTCAAAGTAAAACATCGTCCTATAGTGGCTGATAACATGAGATACTGGCAAATTTTTGGAAGTGATAAGCAGATTGAAAGTTTTCTACAATCAAAAGATGAATTTGAGGATAGTAACATTGATTTGGAAGAAGAAATAGACACTCAAATTGAGGCATGTTGATATAGAGAAACCTGCTATTTCTAATGGGAAAATTTCTGTGAATAAGACTATACATAAAACTAAATACATAAAGATCTAGAAAAAGAAGAATTCAAAGTACTACAACTCAAAGATAATGTTTTACCTAGAGGGCTTGCCCCTTTGGAAGAATTGTTTGACTTTAATGATGTTTCTAGAAATCCAAAAATGGAACCAACAGGAACAAACATTGAGGAATGCAACTTAGGTAGTGAGCAAAACCCCAAAATTATAAAATTTCCAAAATCACTACCTCTCATGGCTAAAAGAAATTATATAGCTCTGTTCAAAGAATTCATAGATGTATTTGCCTGGAGCTATGAGGATTTAAAAGCATATGATATTAGCATTATAAAAATAAAATTATGATCAAAGAAGACCAAAACCCTTTAAACAAAAATTCTGTAGGATAAACCCTATCCTAATGCCTTTGGTGGAAAATGAAATCAAGAAAATGTATGAGGCTAAGATCATAGTCCCAATTAGATATTCTAAATGGGTATCCAATATTGTTCCTACAAGGAAGAAAACTGGTGAAATAAGATTGTGCATTGACTTTAGGAATTTAAACAAGGTTTCCTTGAAAGACAACTATCCCTTACCAAAGATGGATCGCAGCTACAAAGGGTAATGGGTTCTAGTAGGATTTCCTTGCTAGATGGTTTTTTGGGCTATAACCAAGTTTTGGTGCATCCTGATGATCAAGATAAAACTGCTTTTACTACTCCTTGGGGAACTTTCATGTATGTAAAGATGCCTTTTGGATTAATGAATGCAGGGGCTACTTTCCAAAGAGAAATGGACATGTCTTTCTTGGATGAAATTGGACAATTAATTGTGATTTATCTTGATGACATCACTGTATTTTCAAAGACTGATGAAGAACACCTGGCACATCTAAGAAAACTATTTGAAAATGTAGAAAGTTTGGTATCTCCCTCAATCCCAAGAAGACATTGTTTGGTCTTGAAGAAGGAAGACTTTTAGGCCATATCATCTCTAAAGATGGAATCGGAATTGACCCCAGTAGGATTGAAGGCATCCTTAAAATCAGTCATCCAAGAAACATGAAAAAACTTCAATCTTTTATTGGAAAGATCAATTTTTTGAGAAGATTCATACCAAACCTTGTTGAGCTACTCAAAATATAACAAACATGCTTAAGAAAGACATAGAAATTAAATGGAATGTTGAAGCCAAACAATATTTTGATCTAGTCAAGCATGCATTAACAAAAGCTCCAGTTTTAATCAGCCTAGATTTCACTAAATATTTTATTATGTTTTCTTTTGCATCTGAACATCCTATTGTTTTTGTGATATTACAGAAAAACAAAGAAGGACACGAACAGCCAATAGCTTTCTTTAGCAAAGCTCAGAGAGATGCTTCTTTAAAATATAATATCATGGAAAAACAAGCATTTTACATCCTCATATCATTGCTTATGTGCCTAATGTAATTGTCAAAGATATTCTCACACAAAATGGACCTAATGGGAAGAGAGGCAAATGGATAGTTATGATATTGGAGTATGGTATAGAAATCAAGCCCACCAAGTTGATCAAAGGAAAGGGATTAGTCAAATTGATTGTTGAATCAAATTTCAATGCATTAGATATCAACATGGTGTTTGCTTTGGATGATCTTGAGGAACTGGCGACTCCACCAATAGACGAGGCATATCTAAATTCCCCCTGGTACGCAGACCTTTTAAATATTATGTTCAATTTAAATGCTCCTCCTGGATTATCGAAAACAAAGGCTAGATTTCTTAAATTAAAAGTAGTCAAATTTTGTGTTGTTGATAATACATTATATTGGAAAGATGTTGGAGGTGTCTTACTCAGATGTTTATTAAAAGATGATGCTGACAAAGTTATGCAAAAATCCATGAAGGTGACTGTGGAGGCCATATTTATTGGAAGACAACTGCTAATAAAATCCTTAGAGATGGTTACTATTGGCCTACACTTTTCCCAGACATCCATAAAATGGCGATTTCCTGCCATAAATTCCAAATATTTGAAGAAAAGAGAAAATTACTACTTTTTCCCCTAAAACACATCTCTGTTGAAATCCCTTTCCAGTAATGGGGATTGGATTTCATTAGTGAAATTCATCCTCCATCCTCCGCCCAACACAAATGGATCCTAACAACCACAAAATATTTCACCAAATGGATAGAAGCCATCCCTTCCAGAGCTGCTACTGATTATATTATTATAAAATTCATTGAAACCAATATCCTTTCCAGATTTGGTTGTCCTAGGAAATTGATCACTGATAATGCTATAGCTTTCAAATAAAAAAAGATGGTGGATTTCTGTCATAAGTACCATATTTCTTTGGGCCATTCAACATCTTATTACCCTCAAGGTAATGGGCTGGATGAATCCTCCAACAAGAGTTTGGTAAACATCATTAAGAAGATTATGGAGGACAATAAAAAGTCATGGCACAACAAATTGATCTATGCATTATGGGTTGATAGATTGACTACAAAGAAATCCATTGGCATGTCCCCATTTCAACTTGTTTATGGAGTAGATGTAGTTTTCCCTTGTTCCATGGGGGTACCAGTTATGAAGATCATTCAGGAGGTACAAAGTGAACCAAATTATATACAAAGAAGGATATATCAGACAATTCAATTGCAGCAGTCCAGAGAAGAGGTTTACAATAGAACTTAGGTTTTCCAGGAAAACATAAAGAAATTTTTTGATAAAAGAACCAAAGCTGATGATTTCAACCTAGGAGACAAAGTGCTAAAATGGGATTCAAGAAGAGAAGATAAAGGGAAATATGGTAAATTGAAATCTTTGGAAATGCCCATATATCGTTTCTACTTCCAAAGGAAATAATGCATTTTTTCTCAAGGAGTTAGATGGAACGGAATTGTCAGGAGGTCATGTCAATGGCGGGATGCTGAAGCATTACTTTTCTTGAGTACACATATTTCCTCACTCCATTGTAAATATCATAGTATTTTAGGTTTTTAGTTAGATTATTTATTTGACAAAAAGAAATCAAATTGAAGATAATGCAAATTTGAAGGATTCAAGACTACTGGTCATGTGTTCTTGACACTTCAAGCTAAGAAGTTCCATCCCCAGCTAGAGCCACTGTTAGGGTCCTATAAGTTATAGGATCTCAAGGTGATTGATTATTTCGCAATTTGCAGATTTCAAATTGTTCATAGATTCCAATATTCAATTGATTTCATAAAAAAAATAAAAGAAATAAATAAATAAATAAAAGAAATAAAAAGAGGGTATATAAAAAGAAGAAAAAAAAAAAGGGAAAAAAAAGAAGAAAAAAGAAAACCCCAAATGTTATTCAAATTATACAGTCTAAGCATGATTGAACAAATTTCAATTTCTGTTAATAGGTCAGAAAATAAAGATCTGCCAAATAGTTTAATCTTGGAAAATCAGTAGCTAGGTAGAAATAAAATTTTTCCAACTATTTAATCTGGACCAAGGGGAGAAATAAGTGATAGAGTAGGTTAGAATTTAAAAGAAAAAAAAAAGAGATAAAAAGGAAAGGGTCTGCAAGTCCAAGTGCACCCTGCAAAAGAAAATGAAAAAGAAAAAATGCTAGACTAGAAAAATAAGGGTAGGTAGATTGAGAAGATTCAAAGAAAAAAAGACATGATAAGTTCTTTAGGTTTGATAAAATATCAAAGTTTTCCCAAAACCAGGAAAATAAATGAAAAGGGAAGGGGTTCAATATTAAGTTTCATAACCTTACACTATACTCACTATCCCTATAGTCCACACCCCTCTTTTATTTCCCTACCCCTCCACGCACTCATCAGTCACATCCTATCTTATCTACCCCCCATATCTCACCAAATCCCCACTCACCCCTCATGATCCGATGGCTCATGTCCTTTTCTGCTCCCCCCCACCCTCCAAAAGTTAATCCCTGGGGGGGGGGGTCTGAAATCAATGGTTTTCAACCACTGACGTGTTATGCTCTCATAATTTCGCACCCACCCCCCCTCTCATGCCTCTTACCACTCCCCATGCCTCCCGAAAAGTGGTTTATGCAATTACTTAAATTTCTCTGCCATTGTGACCATTCGATCACCCCCACCACCTCACGACACCAACCTGTCCCATTTTTCGTATCACCTCCATTCTCCTAATTATGCATGTAATTGGCTAGACCGTTAGCCAATGGATCCATGCCAAGTAAAGCCAATCCAACAGAATCACTCCAAATCCATAAAAGCACCATTTCATGCCATTTTCAAATTTTAACTACTATTTCTACTATTAGGTGAATTTCATTTCCCTCCAGACATACACAAAGGGTGCACAGTGCATACAGAAGCAGCAATGCAATTGCAAAAAGATCCATTTTTCTGCAGTGATCGAAAGTTCCCATTCTCGAATCCCACTTTTGGTTAATCCCTTTTCTTTCTCCCTCATTGAATTCCAATTTCTTTCTATTCCATTTCTGTTTCAAATTCAACACAGGACAGTTTCAGAGGTTTTCGAAGAAGACAACCATGGCACCAAAGAAAAGGAACAAGAAATATTTAATGGTGCACCCACCATTAGATTTGTATCACATACCCCTTGCAGATAGGAATTTTAAGATACATGAAACACTCTCAGATTTTGATTTGTTTGACATATACAACTAGTGGGAGGATAAATTTGTGGAGGAGATGGATGACATAGGTCTCTAGGACACTAATCTACCTTCTTATATTTTTCATAAAACACAAAGTTTCCCAGAACTGATCAGGAAATGCCATTCATGCTAC
Organism: Pinus taeda; assembly: GCA_000404065.3. Lineage (NCBI taxonomy): Eukaryota > Viridiplantae > Streptophyta > Pinopsida > Pinales > Pinaceae > Pinus > Pinus taeda. The sequence goes on from APFE031456090.1 coordinate 119,464, forward strand.
AATACACATCAAAGGTAGTCATGGCCACAACAGGACATATTTTGTTTACCATTGATGCCAAGTCCATTATGCAGATGATGTGGGCCCCTATTATTGAAGGAACTACTCCCTTTTCCCATGAGATTCTCACTGAAATGTATCAGAAGCTTGATTTTTCTAAACGAGCTAAAGCCTTATAACTCTTCATCACTGAACACACACCTCTACAAAACAAGAATCCTCCTTTGCCTCCTCTGTTTTCCCTAACAGAACTAGACACATTATTAATGTTCTTTCTTATTTACTTGGCTATTATTCAGATCAATGGCTTAATTAAGCTATCATAGCTTTCTTATCTATTCTATCAATAGAATCCAAGCCCTATGTTCTCTTGAATTTTAGCCATTTTTTAGCAGATGCCATTCATGAGCAGCTTGTCAATTTCTTCATAGAGGAAGTGTTTCATTACTCCTTAGTTTTGGTGTATATGTTGGTTCATTTTTAGGCAGACAGGTTCCATTTTACTATGAGCAAGATGAATGAAGAAGGTGAACCCCAATCTGTGTTTTTCTAGACAACATTAGTGATGAAGGACTCAAAAGACTTCAACTACAAAACATTTGTAGAAATGTTTGTTCACCCAGCAAATGAGCCTCCTCACTGGGACTACAAAACCTAGGATTAGTGAATAAATTAGAAGGATTATGCAGTTAACAGACCAAGCAAGAACAGGTGAATGGTACTTGTACCATAATTACACTAAATTAAGAGTATATGGCTGTGACTTGGCCCCTTACAAGCTGCCAAAGTTCCTCCCCATGAGGATCTTTGCACTTGAGTACATCAGACAAATGATTAATGCAAATGAAGTGCACTTTGTAGTAGCTAAGAAAAAGTCCCATTTTAGGATCAAATCTCAAATTGGTCCCTTCATTTGTAACAGTAGAGAAGTAGGGAAGGAGGTAGATAAAATATTGAAGGAAATGAATTTCACCCACAGTTTTACATGGTCCTATGACCCATGGGGTATCATCTCCAAGAAGAGGGTGGAAAACAAGTCAATAGCCTATATTCACACTCAAAGGCCTAAAATTGAGAAATACATTAACCAAATTGAGTGGGTGCCTGATACATTAGAGAAGGATGAGAAACAAGTGATTTCTTCTTCCAGTGTGCAGACTCCAAGACAGTAGGAAAAACAGACCACTGAAGATAGAACTAAAAAAGGAAAAGAACCAGAACAGGGAGTAACAGGGAAAAGGCCTAGAGAATATCAGTTGCCAGGGACTGATACTTCTATGAGGGAATTTAACCTGAAATATAGGAAGAAGCCTAGGACTAACATGGACGTAGACAAAGGATCACCATAGCAAACAATCACCAATATCATTAATATTCCAGATTCATCACCAACTGGGGGGCAATCCTTCCTTGCCACTCCAATTTCAGAAAGGAAATAGTCTCTTCAAGTGTCCTCATCTAAAAATGTGACTGAAGAAAAGGAAGAGACAGTCTTTGACACATTCAGGGAGATTAAAATCAAGAATGAAATATTGAAAAAGAGCACTTATGCTCAATTTTGGAAATAGAGTGCAACTACACAGGGCAGACTTCTTTCTTCCTTTGATTTAGAAAAGGAAAAAATGCATATGGAATTTTTAGAAGCATAAACAACAGAGCCCAAAACTCCAACAAATTACAAGCAAACTTCAGTTTGATGCCAGAAGTATCCATCCAATTGACTAGTTGGAAATGCACATGCAAATAAGTGAAATGATTTCATCTACTCTAACCATCACTTCTATGAACTTGTTTAAAATGCAGGTAGCTCTATCAAATGCTCAATCTCAGTTAATGATGGAAAGGATTTCATCACAATCAAAGGACAATAAAATTAAGTCTTCAGAAGAGTTAGTAATGAATATTGGGTATGATCCCTCAGATATAAAAGCAATTGAATAAATAATAAAGAAGAAAGAGATGGATATAGTAGCGTTGAAGAGGCAACTCAAGATGCCCACCACACATGACCCACTGACCAAGGAGATAGAGGAAATAGAGAACCAAAAGGTTGATATGATGAAATTAATAGTGTAGCAGTCTCTCCAGATCAAACAAATGGAAGTAGAGATGGAGAAAATGGTGCAAGAGAAAGAAAAGGTAGCACATATGGCTAGCACAACAATGGAGGCCCTTCCTCTAACAACCCCTCCCATAACCACTCCAGCAAGTGTTGCCACGGGAGCGGGAAGCGGAATATAACAACTAGCCAGATCAATGCAAGTTATGAATCTACAGACAGAGGAGATTAAAAGACTCGAAACTCAAGTTAATGTGCTACAAGATCAAATCAAAAGGGTCAAAAGTAACCACTTGGTGGAGATGCAAAGGGAAAAAACATTGATTGAAGCACTTCAAAAATCAGAGAAAGAACCATCTATTGGGAACACTCTAGGAAGAGTGAAGGATATTATTTGGAATAATATAATCGATGGAATGAATGAAATTTGGCCTAGCATCCAAATTATCTTTGAGCAGAAAGAATTAATTGAAAAGGCTAGAGAAGCTATTTCAGCTAATACTGAAGAGTTGGGAGACATGCCAACAACAACCAATAGGATAATCAAGTTTTAAAATTCAAGAAACAAGTACGAGCTCGAAGATTTAGGAGTAGCAGATATAACAAAGACTATACTCCAAGTGAAGAAGGTGTTGGCTAAGAAGAGCTTGAATGTATAGCTAGAAGAGAAATGTAAAAATCTGGAGCTGACAGTCAACAAGTTCTTCAATAGCATGCAGCCTTTACATCGGAAAGGTATCCCCTCTCTGTTTGTCATAAATGACAAACTCATGGCCAGAGAGGATTATGCCAAGAGACTCCAGGGCATAGCCATAGATGTTGCAAATATTTCTAACATCAAAGGAAGCATAATAGGAAAGGTATTGTTGGAAGCTATTAGCAATCAAATTTACATCGAGCATGAACTGAAGCATGTGTTTTAGGTCAAACCAACTTTTGCTAAATACACTAAAGCTGGTAAAATATATAGAATATTAATGAAGGTCAAAGTTCCAAATGAAGAAGCATGGAGTGATCTATGTGACTATCAAGAAGAATGACACAAGGATGATTAAAGTGACAACACATACATGAGTAAGCACCAGCCACATCAGCAGAACCATTACAGTTAAATTAATGTATCAAGCAACAACATCCCTAAAAAAGAGGACCACATGTCCCAGTTTTCTCAACGTGGCCACCTCGTGGTTATATTAGTCATTTTTCCTTTCATTGTAATTAATAATACATTTCCAAGTGTATAAGGTAAATTGTTGTAGGTTTTTGTTAAATGCTTCATGCATTGGAAGTATTAGGTGTTGGACCCAAGTCATAAGAACTATATTTTCTATTTGGATCATTGTAATTTCGAGTTGGAGCATCAATAAAAGGATAGTTTGCGAGATACTTGATTTGTTTTGACCTGGTGATATCTTCCTTTCTATACAAAATGTAACTCTATTTACTCATTTATACATCTTTGAGTCTTGTTGCAAAGAAGAAATTCTAGTTTAAGATATGCTATTGGAGAACCTTAGACTATTTTTATTTGAAATATAAATGTTTTCCTCTGAGGTATGATTAAAAAATACTTAACTGCTTTTTAATGATTACTAATATCACTTTTCTGTGATTCCCCTTTCCACTCTACTTTTAGATCCAGTAAAGACAATTAGCTCACATTGTAAATTCTCTGGAAAATTGATGCTACCACCCATCCTTAGACTCCATAGCCCAATGGAAAGGATTCAAATATGATCTACCCCAACCAAAAAAATAAACAACCAAGCAATTATGTATTAAATTTCCTTCATTTTTATATCTAGCCTAACACATTAGAATGCTGAAAATAGAGTTAAATCTTAAAATATAGAGAGAGCCCTCTCTGATTCTAGGAGGGCTAGATCCTAGGGTCCTAAGCATTTGATGTATCTTTTTTGACTTTGTCTTGCCAATCTTTAAAATCACAAAATGATAACACACACTATGACTAACTTGTAATATAGTTATCATGGATAATCTCAATTACCCGCAACCTTTTTTCTTTTAATGGACTAATGATGGCCCTAAGTATGTCGATGATTGAAAAATAATCATCACACCTTTCAAAGAAGTTGTTATTTGTGCTCAACACTTCTAGAAATTGATTTATTGTTATTATGTTGAAAATAAAATTATGAAATTGGAGGAACACTCAATTGTTGCATGCCCTCATTAACCATTTTTCCAAGTGAAGTACAAGTCATATTGGAAGGAAAAAATATGAGAGATTCCCTTGTTCCTTCTTGAAGTATCAAGAGCATTAGATGTCGAACCTTACTTGAAATGTTGTCCATAATATCATTAAAACTACCATTATTACAATTGTATTGTATCTATGTTTTTAGTGCACTATTATGATTCATTGCCCTTAAGTCACCATTTTCATAGCAATTACTTCTTTTCATTCCATAAGCCTACTTATACCATGCATTTTGATAGACATTGAATGTTTCCAACTTCATTGTAAGTAGAGTTTTCTTATTTATTTCCCCTTGTCTAGAAATAATAATATCTGATGCCAAAGTATTATAACAAATTATCTTCATGAATTTTGATTCATGAGACATACTTCCTTAATACCCTCAACCATCAATCCCAAAGATTTTTTATAAATACAATAATTTTTTAAATGAGTAGTGTGCATGATTTGAAAGAAAGAAATTTCATAAGATATTTTAACAAACTTTATGCTCAATTTAGTTTTAGAATATGTATTCATGGTTCTTCCACTATTTGTAAGGCTTTGTTATCACAATTTTACATTAAAAAAATATACAATATATGTAGGTGGATACACCAATTGTAGAGGTGAAACTACAAGTGGTAGTTGACCATCTCTAAAGAAATCCTTTTGATATGTACTATTTCTCACATTGGATGAAACTTTCTTCATTAAAAATTAAGATTTGTTACCATCTAGTGGTGCAAAGTGCACAACCTCTTCTTGAATAACATTTGAAAATTTTGGTCGCATAACCTAAGGCTATTGGGTGTAACTATGATAGCCACAATGAGCTCATATTCCACATAAATATGCTACAACAGTAAGCTTGGATTCCACAGACAGAGATAAAACCCATAGCAAAGAACCTAGAGTTAAGGGAAAGCATGGTTTTCCTTTGCATTCCAAATAGAAGATATCAATATAGGGTCATGTTTTGATCATCATATCACTTCCAAAATGAGTAATCTTCCATGTTTCCTTGCATTCATGAGCAAAACGTAACTAGAATTAAACTTTTCTTCTCCAAAGTCTCAAGTATTTGAGTTTGGAAACCCTACTTAAATCACTCTCTTCAAACCTGAAAGGAAAGAAACTTGCTAAAATACCTAGGGATGATACTAGGGTTTTAGACCTAGGACTAGCCAAATCTCTCAAACTAGCCAATAAATCTCAACCCTTTTCAAGGGAAACTATTGGCTATGGAAGGCCAAATTTGGGGCTAATGTGCCTCTTGATTATTTTCAGGAAATTGTCATTCCTTCCTGTGCACAACTGGTGGAACATTGAAAGGCACAAGAAACACATCAAAATATGATAATCAACTATTTAGATACACTAAATATTAAATGGTTGAAAAGATTGTTAACAAAATAATTCAAACAAGTTGAATTAAGATGTTTTAACTAGAATGTGAGTTTTGTGTTGACTAAAGGATTAAGGGAACTCATCACTTATATAATTCTAGACAACAAGTACTTTAGCTTGATTATTCACTAAAGGTTACAATTTTACCATATTTATGTTCTTTTATTTCACTACTTCCAAGAATGTTTACTATAGGAAAATAAAATGTTTTCCTTATTTCACCACTTCTAGGAATGTTTACAACAGGAAAAGAAAATGTTTTCTTTCATTGAAGATATATTTCAGAAATATTGGAAAGGGCTCAAAAGAAGGTAGGAGATTATTTCTGTAAATAATTGAAATAACTTAATTTGAAATTGATTACTTGTTTAAATAATCAAAATAACTTTTATTTTGTTGAATTATGTAGTCTGGGGGACATGACCACGATGGTCCTAATTAGTTTGATGACAATGAGTTGTTCATTTCTCCTAACAATTGCAACAATGAATAAGCTTGTAGTTAGAATGAGAAAAAGACTTGTTCATTTGATTGGAATTAGAGATTAAATCTTGAGATTAAATATAGGATCAACATACTGAACCAAGATATTTAGAGATACGAGGTGATAACCATATTTTAAAGTTATTTTTTTATGAAATTTTGTTTTTTAAATTTTACATTATCTAATCGAAAAAGAATTTTCTTTATAGGATGTTTTAGCAGAGACACCACAACATCCAACCACCACGAGCCAACTTTCAAAGGCAGAGCATGTGATACATGTTGGGTGTGGAGTGGATCATGATTATCTTCCTAATTGTTCAAAGATTTTTTGTTTCACATGTGGTTGGATCCCACTCCCTGAAGGGGGACTGTGGGGGGGAATTCCCCCCTCTATTGTTTCCATGGAGGTCTATGGTGGGGTGGTTTCAATTCTTTGGAGCCCCCTTAGTGGGGGTTTGGGGGAAATGCCTCCAAAGAAAAATTAGATAAAATATTGCCTTGTAAAATATTGTAATTTCATATTCAATCTATGTCATTCATTAGGCAGAAGATCTGACAATAGAAATTATTTTAATTTAGGGATTTTTCTCTAGAAGGTAACCCTCTATTTATATGAGGGAATTGTATTGTGGTTGTGTATTATTATTCTATGCAAGAAAGAGAGAGGAGGCTATGTAAGAGCGAAGAGGGAATTGCAATAGATTTGTTGTAGGTTATATCTCTTCATTTTATTGGATAATGTAAAAGGAAGGACCAATTTTGTCTCCATGGATGTAACCCAAATTGGGTGAACCATGTATATATGTGTCTCTCTTTTTTTATGCACTTATGTATTTGTGTTTCTACAATATTTTATGTGTTCCATTTCTTTGTTAAATAATTTTAATAATACATGAGGATCCTCTGCTAGAAGAGGAGCACATGGAGGCCATTCCAACGGTGTTGACTAATGCATGAGGTAAATAATTATATTGCAAAGGTATTTTATAGTTTTAATGAGCTACTTCAATGATATTTTCTTTGAATGAGTTCTTTGAATCATTGGGTAGCCTCACCTTTTCTTCATGTATAAATAGGATTAAAATTTAAAATATTTAATTAAAAATGGTGTATTAATTATAACTTTCTTGTTTCAACTCTAAAGCATGTAGAGGGTGAGGCTACATAAGAAGAGGAACATATGGCTACATCTAAAACTACTCCTCTTACCTGTACTACTGAAGTAAGTAAATAAAACTCTAATGCTCTTATTACAGTTGATGATCCACTCCTCTTGTAGAAGCCTCGAGGATGTTATGAGTACACAACTAGGTCATCAATGGGAACTGCAGAGGTCATAATAACCGAAGGGGAAGAAGCAACTAATGAAGTCTTGGATTTCAGGCATCTGTGGTTTCCTTGTTGGGATTTGAAACGTTGACAAGCATGATTATTACTGTGGGTACTCCAAGATTCTAATGAAGTCTTTTCTAAATTATTTTCAAAAATAAAGAAAAAAATGATTGTACTATTTATAACATTAGAAACATCACATACCATATTATGAAAACATATTTTTGAAGGTAAAATTTATTGAGATGAAGTATTTTGTGTCTATGATTAATGAATGAATGCTATATTTTAATGAATGATTGCTTTATGTTTCTTTATTTAGAAAACCACATATGTTTCTTTATCAATTTTCTATTTTACTAGTGTATATGCATGAATCTTAATGTGTTTCTATCAAATTTTTTACAGTAGATAGATTGGGTACTAGGGAATGGAGAGTGATGTGAGGGGGGGAGGAGAGAAGGCAGAGGATGGACCATAAGATCTTACGCCTTCATGTGTTTGGTGCAGTTCAGTAGAGAATGAATTAGGATTTGGATAGTCTTGGAGAAAGTGTCCCTCATTGCAACAGACAAACAACTAAGTCAATGTTGACTTCACTACTACTCCATCAAATCAAGGAATTTTTGCTCCAAGATTAGACTACTCCAATAAATTAATTTTTAAACCAAGAGGAGCACATTCAGGTATTCATGCACCTCAATATTACCTAATTTTTATTTAGTCATAAAAATGTTTCTTAATTTATTTTATTATTTTTCTTATTGTTTGTCTACCTTTAACACATTTTAAGTGAATTTCAGGTATTCTTATTCCAAAAAGTTGTCATCCACAAATGTAAAGTCATTGGAGAGCAAGTGGATGAATTACACCTCTTCGGTATCCATTCCCTATCAGGTGTGCACCCTACCTTTTTCATTTCATAAAATATATCCAAATTTTGTGTATGATGTGTGATTGTGCTATTCTTATTCCTATGTTTTAGAATTTGTTAATATTTTTTTCTTGCACAAATTTATCAAACTCTTTAAATATTCAAGCACTAGATATTATTGTTGAAATTCTAGAGAGAATTTCTTATCATTAAAATTACTTGTGACATATATGTGTATGTTTTTCTCTTAGTATTAATTTCATTTAGTTAAGTCATCAAGAAATTATACATTAATAATTTATCCATTCATATAGATGCCATAATGTAGAATAAATCAGAGACAAGATACACCAATAATCAGGCTAGAGGCCAACGAAAAACCCATAGGGTGGGAACCCAAAAATCATGTCCTTATAGATTCTTTCATTAGCAGGAAAAATCCAATTCATTTAAAAATTAACCATTATAATCATGACAAATAATTCCTCTAATTCCAAGTCAACCCTCCAACAATAGTCCAAACAAGTTTACCATATTCTTGTCCTTAGATGCCATGCCTCTAAAACTCTTCCAATTTACCATATTTACCAAGGACGTGCATCATCATATTGTAGGTCAAAGTACCTATTCTAAATTCCATTTACCAACATCTCATAAAACACTTTCAGAGTAGCTATGGTCATGTTCAACTTTTCCAAAACCTTCAATAAAGTATGATACCCTTCACAATTCAGTTTAAAACTCTTCTAATGGATTTGATCGAGTGTCTCCAGGACCTTCCCAATATCATCCTCTTCCTAGAAAGAATTTATCATAGTAATCCTCAAATTCTTTTTTGTTCCCTAAAGTTGCTTAGATATTAGTAGATTTATAATGGAAACATACAACTATACATTCTGTCTATATTTAGGACAAGGTTCTATCTAACGAAAATATGCAGAGTAGAATCTTGTTGAAAAGGTTATGTAGAGCTTCTCAAGTGTTGTGTTAAAAATTATTTTGGACTTAGAAAACCCTAAAAATTTAGTGTTATACTTTTTCTTAGCATCCATACACAATAGTATTCTAAACTTCAAGTTGCATGAAGACTAGTTGTTGAAAACCAAAATTCATGTAAAATGTTGCACATCCATTCTTAAGACCAACAAGCCACATGTTGTCCTATGCATATAGGATTATGGTTTTTCCCAATCAACTAAGCCATCTGTAAAGTGCATTTTGACCAGAAGTTCAACAAGCTTATGGAGGATTTCAATACAATGAGTCACTAAACAAATCAATAACAAGTCCAAATTCTCTAGTCACTACTTGAAATTGTGACTTGATTCTAGTCTTACCTGTAAAGGCATGAACTTGCATGTCTTCCTCTAGGGACACCACCCCAGTACATGGCTAAAAATTTTATAAGTTCATGCTATAAGTCAATTAACCCTGTTAGGAATACCAAGAGTCTATAATCATATTCTCATATTAAACTAAGCCTTGACACAATCCATGCCCATGATAAGTCAAGAATCTACTACTTTGTATCCCTATCCCGCTCCCCCATACACTCTCATACCCCTAATTTGAATGCTACCTACTCTTGCTTCAATGCCTACATACTTATACAGTCACACAGTAACCTAGAATGCCTTTAGAAACACCACTCACAGAACTCCCATGTGAAATCCCAAAGTAGTGTCCCCATTTCCTAATGACAATATTTTTTGTGGATACTCCTCAGGAAAAAAAATATGGCCCATAAGAGCTTCCACCTTCACATGGTTGGCATGATCAGTAAAGAATAATTTAGGATTTGGATAGCCTTCGAGCAAACCTCCCTTGTTCCGACATAAGAAAAACTAAGTCAATTTGACTTTTCTATTGCTCTATCAAATCAAGGAATGTTTGCTCCAAGGTTAGACTACTTCAATAAATTATTTTTGAAACTAAGATGAGATCATTCAGGTATCTATATGCCTCAATCTTGTCTAATTTTTATTTAGTCATAAAAATGTTTCCTAATTTACTTTATTATTTTTCTTATTCTTTGTCTACCGTTATCACATTTTATGTGCATTGCAAGTATTCTTATTCCAAAAAGTTTTTGTCCACAAATGTAACATCGTCATTGGAAAGCAAGTGGATTAATTACTCCTCTTGAGTAGCCATTCCCTACCAGCTGTGCACCCTACTTTTTTCATTTCATAAGTATATCTAAATATTGTGTATAATGTGTGATTGTGCTATTATTATTCTTATGTTTTAGATCTTTATTAATATTTCTTTTCTTGCACAAGTTTACCAAAATCTTTAAATCTTCAAGCATTGGATCTTATTGTTGAAATTCCAGTGCAAGAGAGAGTTTATTATCATGATAATTACTTGTGACAGATATGTGTATCTTTTTCTCTTAGTATTCATTTCATTTAGTTAAGTCATCAAGAAATTGAACATTAATAATTTAGCCATTCAAATAGAGTTCACAATCCATACAAAATCAGAGATAAGGGACACCATAAATTAGGACAGAGGCCATGGAAAAACCCACAAGGTAAAACCCAGTAATCCTTTCCTTATAGAATATTTCGTCAATAAGAGAAATACAAGTCATATACAAATTAACCAGTATAAGGATGACATCTAATTCCTCCAATGATAAGCTATCACTCAACCAATAGCCTAAACAAGTATTCCATATTCTTGTCCTTAAATTCCATGCCTCTAAGCCTCCTCTAATTTACCCTATTTACCAAGCATGTGCATCATCATATTGTATGTCAAAACACTTGTTCTAAATTCCATTCACTAACATCTCATAAAACACTTTCAGAGTAGCTATGGCCATGTTCAACTTTTCCAAAACCTTCAATACACTATGGTACCCTTCACAATTTAGTTTAACACACTTCTTATGGATTTGATTGAGTGTCTCCATGACCTTCACAATGTAATCCTCTTCCTTACAGACATTCATCATAGTAATCCTCAAATTCTTTTTTGTGCCCCAAAACTACTTAGATACTAGCAAATTTATAATGGAAACATATGACTCTACATTGTGTTTGTATTAAAGAAAAATTTCAATGTGGTGAAAATATGCAGAGTAGACTCTTATTGAAAAGGTTATGTAGAACTTCTTAGATATTATGATGACAAATATTTTTGGACCTAGAAAACCCTCAAAATTTAGTGCTATACTTTTTCTTGGCATCTAGACACAACAACCTTCAGAACTTCAGGTTGCATGAAGATTAGTTGTTGAAAACCAAAATTCATGTAACATGTTGCACCTCCATTATTAAGATCAACATAGCCACTTGTTTCCTTTTGTCCATAAGATGATGGTTGTTCCTAATCAACTAATTCATTTGTAAAGTGTATTTTGACCAGAAGTTCAATAAGATCATAAATTATTTCAATACAATGAGTCACTAAACAAATCAATAACAAGTCTAAAGTCTCTAGTCACTACTTGAACTCGTGACCTGATTCTAGTCTTACTTGCAAAGGCATGAACATGCATGCCTCCCTCTAGGGATGCCAACCCAGTACATGGTTAAAAATTTGGTAAATTCATGGTATAGTTCAATTAACTATGTTAGGAACACCAAGAGCCTATAATGTGATTCATGTGTTAAACTAAGCCTTGACACAATCCATGCCCATGATAATTCAAGCATCTACTACTTTGTATCCTTATCCTACTCCATGTGATACCTATTCCTAATTCAATACCTACATACTTAGCCGATCACGCAATAACCCAAAATCTCTTTAGCTACACCATTCACACAACTCCCATAGGAAATCCTAAAGTGGTGCCCCCATTTCCTAATGCTAATGTTTTCCTGGGTATTCCTTTGGAACAAGAAAAGATGGACCAAATCCCTACTCCTAATCCTGAATGAGATAATATGTAGAAAATGGTACAAAAATGAAGTAATGGCATGCTAAACAAAGGCAAGTTCCTCATAACCAACCTCAGCATACTACTACCCGTTGAATTAGAAACCGGAGAACCCACAGTATGAAGATTTTTATGCCAACGTTTCAGATCCCAAATGGGATCCATCATCAGGACTTTTAGAATGATGATAAAAGATGAGCTGCAATGGAGAAATAAATACTTATTGAGGATAGATTTTGGAGCACCACTGTCGGCTTGGGAAATTTTATTAAGTAATTTTTATTAATCTTATTTTATTAA
>APFE031456090.1:132622-147516 GCA_000404065.3 Pinus taeda
TTAATAAAATAAGATTAATAAAAATTACTTAATAAAATTTCCCAAGCCGACAGTGGTGCTCCAAAATCTATCCTCAATGAGTATTTATTTCTCCATTGCAGCTCATCTTTTATCATCATTCTAAAAGTCTTGATGATGGATCCCATTTGGGATCTGAAACATTGGCATAAAAATCTTCATACTGTGGGTTCTCCGGTTTCTAATTCAATAGATACAAACCACAGATCTCTAAAATCCGTACTACTACCCATCAGAATTGGAACTTCCATTTCCAAAGGACAAATTGATAGTGGAATACTAGACCTAATAATTGACGTGTTCCCCACCCTGCCAACAATTCCAACTAAGCAGGATCAAGATGGAGTCCCAGTAGTCCAGTTGAATAAGGAAGTGGAGGTAATATTTACTAAGAAGTGAAATTACACCATCCAAATTAAGAAATCTTATTAACACTTAATTTTGATCCGTCAGTTCCTGGGCATGTCTCATAGATAGCACAACTTTAGGTCAAGCAATCGATAGACTACATTTACTATATCCCACTCCCAATCAATAGGTTGAGTGTGGACCAAATGCATCTCAGATGCAAAATAATATCCCATTTATGTATATTGTAATTCCCTTTGGGAACATAGATACATGACTAATTATGAGAGAATATTTAACAATTTTTTTTTTTAAGCTCATATACTATATTTAATTAACACTAAATTTACATTGCATAACAAGCTTCTGAGAATGTCATGGCCTACTAGTATGTAAACTAGACCAATGCAGAATCTTAGGATTGAGCATAGGTCCATAAAAATTATCAAAATATTCATAATAGGTCTATCGAAACAAAAATAGAGTATGGGTTTCTCCACCCTATATACTAACTTAACAAGAAATAAAAACTAGAGCCTGTGGACTGAGAAAAATGACATAATTAACTAACATCAACTTACAAAAATATACAAGTAAAAAGACCCAGATAATCAAATTATTTTTTTACTAACTACAAGTCTATGAAGATAAATATAATAATTCACCTACCAAATAGGAAGAGGAGTTGGGCCCCATGATTTTTAAAAAATATGAGTCACCCCAATCCAAAGGTATGTGAGATAATGCAATACATTTTTCAACACATGTTGTGCATGTCCTATGTGTTTGTGATTATGATGACAATTTAAGTACATATGTGTGTAATTTTCATGATGGAACATTTGAATTTTCCTTCTCACATTTCCCTTCAATGATTATAACCTTGAATTGACTAGCACTAGTCTATCATCATCATCTCAAAATGACCCAACATATGAAAATGTACCATGTCTATCATCATCACTTCATATTAAAATTAGGATAGCTTAAGGAAAAATTCCCTTTAGAAACCCTTTTGCCCCAACGGGAATCCATCTAGACCCAAAGAAAGAATCTGAATTGGATAAGGAAAATTATTATTAGTATAATTCAAATCAAATTTGGGCAAGCGATCTACATAAATTGAATTTGAAATTCTCCCTCTAAATTTTAAAATCACCCTCAACAAAGGTTACATCAAACTCTCCATCAATATTGTATATTAAATAAACACTTGTGAACAATTGGTGAGAGAGCATCCATCAAATTGAAAGAAGGCTTTTTTTGATTCGTATGGGCTTCTTGTGGCTCGGTGCTATTAGGTTTTGCATCCTTTATGGCATGTTATATTTCTCTAATAGTTCTTTGAATTTATATCCATGTGGTTTGTTTCCTATGAGTCATCACATCTCATATGAAGCATCATATTCATTGAAGCATCACATCCCATATGAAGCATTATATCTATTATATGAGCCATTGTTATATCCCTCTGAAAGCCTCGTTATAACTCTATGATCTCTATCATGGGGGCATGAATATATTCACATCACATTGTTGTTATGTGGGTTGTTTATCATTGATATCATTCTTTTTCTCTATCACAGTGGGCATCGCTTTACATAAGCACCAGAAAACATCACTTTCTCTATTTTATAATGGACATTGAATGGGGTAATTCTCTCAACTCAGAGGTTAGTAATAGATTTTCATCTTTGTTATATCTATGATTTCACATCATTGTCTCGCATCAAATGGTATGACATTACATAACATATATCTCTAGTCATAGTGTATATCTTTGGACATAACATATATCTTTGGGAATTGATACATGATATAGGTATCATTTTTAGTCACTAGATGGGCATAGCAATCACATTTTTTTGTTGTTTATTAGATGGGCATTGCACTCTTCTTCCATACTATATAGGAATTGTGATACTTCTTATCAGATGGCATAGTTTGGATTGATGTCACAATGGATTACAATTTAATATTCTAGTGGCATAAAAATTATAATAACCATGGCTCACTTGATTTGAATTTTGTGACATCATGTTCATGGTTTGACCCTAGCTATAGAGACTCCACATTTATATTGTGGTTCTATATCATAATATCGCTCTATCGTATGGTATGGCATCCATGCGTGAGGTTCAATTTCTCTATGGTATGCATTAAACAGGTATGCTCCATTGCATTAAGGTATGATTTCTAGGATCCAATAAGATATGAGTTCTCATTGCCTTGTATCAATAAAGCATCCTGCAAATCTGTAAAATTAGCACCAGTAACATCTCTCCAATTATGTGTATAATTATGAGGTTCATTTTATATAGTGTAAAGTGACCTATGACGATATGATTCCAACCTTATATCTCAAAGTGACCTTTTATGATTGTAACACTAGATTCAGTGTCCTAAGGAATAATAAGACAGTGATGGTAATGAGAGGGTGATATTAACAGTCTTCTAGTTGCAGTAAAATTGTCATAGAAATGGAATTTGATATCAGTGTACTCTAAACAGTGATTAGTGGCAGCATATGACATGCTATCAAATTTCTCTAATTATTGGATTTCATATCACAAATGAAATTGTGAACTAACTTGGATTGGCCCTAGGAGGCTAGAGATGTTTAATATATCTCATAATGGATGCACTTTATATCTTGGCTAAACAATTAATGAATATTTAAGAGAAGAATAATTTGGATGGATTTTTCCCTCGTCTCTGACCTAAATCAGGTGTCCCTATTGTGCACATTTTTCCTATTGTGCACATTTTTCTTCTATTGATCTTTATTGTTTTGTCGCATTGTTGATGTTATTGTTCTTTATACATAATTGCTAAAATAATTATGATATTATGGGGTGAATTTAATAAGTAAATGTAAATACAACTATCTAAAGAAAATAATAATCAAGCCCCATGAAAAATTAACATGGTATCAGAGTTTTGCTAAAGAAGAGTGATTGTAGATTACCCCCCTGAAGACGCTTATGATGGATCAAGTAGAGTGAAAGAAGGACGAGACCTAAAATAATGTTAGGGTTTGAAAGAAACCCTAGGAATATGTGTTTCAAAGGTTAGGGTTTGTGATAAATCCCTTAGAATAGCCTTGATCATGGTAAAGGATTTCAGCAATGACACCCTAGAGTGAAGCTCCGTGATACATTATAAATTAAGATGAAACCCTAGGGAAGTCGTGTTCTTTAAAATCAAAGCTAGGGTTTGGGACAAACCGTAGGAGTGGTCTTGATATGGAAAAGGGCCTTGCAAGATTTAGAAACTTTTATGATGTAATCAACAAGAATGTTCTTATATTCAAGTATCCCATGATAAATTCATAGAAACCCTAGGAGAAGGGTTTGCTGCAGATTCAGTGGTCATTGTATACATTGATGGTTGGACCTGGCAACTCATAAAGCATTCAGGTGGCTCTCAAAAGGAAGAATTTATTCTAAATATCATATTTTCACATGGTTGATGGACAATTGGAACTCTTGGATATAGAATCAAGAGGGAGTTGAGAGCCTCCCACAATATACATCAAATATAAGCACTTTAAAGTCTTATTTTATTTCAATGTGTCACTGTTCTTGTTTAGTTTTATCATTTTAGCCTATTTTTTATTCTTC
Organism: Pinus taeda; assembly: GCA_000404065.3. Classification (NCBI taxonomy): domain Eukaryota; kingdom Viridiplantae; phylum Streptophyta; class Pinopsida; order Pinales; family Pinaceae; genus Pinus; species Pinus taeda. Next base: position 136,612 of record APFE031456090.1, read on the forward strand.
CTACATGAACATTTGAATTCTTTGTTTCACTAAATTCTTGGATGAGGTTGTGATCCATATTGAGGGTTATAAAGATGTATAAAAGTGCAAGAAGGGAGGAATTCAGTATAAGATAATGGAGGAGCGACTCTCATGTCTAGAAAGATAGTCTTGCCCCATAACCAAGTACACTTTTATTATGATTATTTACTCTGACATTATTTCTCTTGCTCTTGTCTTGGGATCGGAAGTGAGGACCAAGTCCTCTATGTCAATATCGAGAAGGATGTGGAGTCATCCCATGACACATGAAATGGAAAAGAGATAAAGACCTCGAAGGAAAGGTTGCGGTATTCTTGGTTAACAATTATGATTGAATAATCTTCTATTCAGAGGAATTATATTGAGTGCAATAGTTTGATATGATGATAAGAGCAATACGTTCTTCATGAAAGGACTATTCTTGATATCTTAGATGTATCAGTTTCTGATGCTTTTGTGATATGGTTCAAACTATGATAAGAAATAAGCTCTCAGAGAAAGGAGGCTATCCTAGTTCATTATACTTTATGCCTTAGATGTATTTGAAGTGAGATTCCTCTATGATGTGCTTAAGGAAGAAGCATGTATGAAGGTATTTGAGAATACTTATGATTATGGATTGAATAAGGCTCCATATGAATTCTAGCAAGTCACCTAGGCTTGGCATGTATGAAAGGATGGACATCTAATTTGACCTTTGATCCCTCTTCATGACTAAAGGTATGCCTTTGATATTTGGTTTTATAAAATAATAAATTATATATAACAAGATTAAAAATATTTCAGCATTCAATGCCAGATGGAGTTATCCCTTGATGATCCACTTCCTGAGATTAGAAGTGTAACAAAAAGATGATAAGGAGTTCCTTGTCAAGGGAGGCATACTATTAGAGATGGTTTACACTAAAGCAGTTGAGAGACACTCCTCTTCAGATATAGGTTTGATGGAATCCCATGATGAGGTAACATCTAGATGTATTCTTGATTTTTTATATGTTCTTTGAGTCGTGTAGAGCCTAGATATATATATTGGAATGTTGCAGAGCCGATATTGGGATACCCAAACAATGTAGTCATTCATGATCTAAGACACACTTCTGGACACTTGATACTTTATGGATACACTGATGTTGAGAATGTTGCTGACTAGAAGAGAATATATGAGTGTTGCCTTAGTTTTTCTCTAGTGTCTTGATTGATTTCTTGGCATAGAAATTTGTCATTTTGAGAGGAAGTGTGCATTATTGATAGTATGGTTAGATGCAAGACAATTTGGTTGAGAAATCTCTTTGGAAGAGTTGTTTGATCACATGTAGGGCTTGACTATGATATGTTACGATATTCAAAGTGGGATAAAACTCTCTCAATCCTATGTTTCATGATTGGTCCAAGCATTTATATATCGTGCAGAGGAAGAAATGAGGCTTCAACATTAATTTGTTATGAAATCGAAGCGTGAGGCTTCAACTAATGAGCATATTGTTAACTAGGCCTTGTTCTTAGTCTTTATATAGCAACTTGGAATGATGGATGTGACCCTCTTAGGTAAGTGTGCTAGGCCATTCGAGGACACTGAACTATGCTCTTCCCCCCTATCTGAGCTTCCGGGTGAGGAATCGAGTGAGAGAGCTCCTGGGGTTGAGGTAACTCTGGACAAAGGGATAGGGTGATCCTTGCCTCTCATGGTAAGTCACATCCCTCCTATTGTCTGTAGATATACTTTATGTGGCAGAGTATACCCTAGTTGGCATCCTACCCATGAGCTAGGATTTTTGGGATCGTTTCCCTCCCATCTAGCCAATGTGTATTGGCTACTTGAGTTAGGTGTGATCCTTACCATTTATGGTAAGTGGTATCCTACTCATGTTTTGGATGTAGGTGTTCTACCACTAACTCTTGAGGGTCAAGGTGGGAATATCAATAATCAATAGGAGAGGTGTGATCCTTACCTCCCACAATAAGTGGTATACCTTCTATTGATAGTAGAGACATTAGGACAGGCATGATTCTTACCTCTCATGATAGGTGGTATCCCTCATATTGTCTCCAGACATTAGGATAGGTGTGATCCTTAACTCTCATGATAATTGACTCCCCTCTTACTTTCTGTGGAGATATAGGGTGGTAGTCATAGCTCCCCTATGATGATTCTTCTTCTTTAGATTGATACATCATTGTTTAGTTGATTATCAAAGAAAATAAGACAAGATGTGATGAGATGGATATTATGTTAATATAGCTAAGATAAAGGTCATGTGATTTGATCTGAAAACTGGTAGGCTTTTTATGATCGATCTCCCCTACTTTTGATTATGCATTATTCTTCTAATGTGAGAAATATGAGATGTAATGATGATATAGTTGCTTACCTATTGATTCATTTCATACAAGAAGAGATTGTTACAAGAGGTAGCAAGGCTAAGATGAGATGAAACTTATGATGCAAATGGAAATTCCTCCCTAGCTGAGACGGAGTGTTAAAATTAGGATAGCTTCGGGAAGAATTTCCATCTAGCCCCAAAGAAAGAACCTAAATTGGATAATGAAAATTATTATTAATATAATTCAAATCAAATTTGGGAAAGTGATTTACAAAAATTGAATTTGAAGTTTTCCATCTAGCCCCAAAGAAAGAACCTAAATTGGATAAGGAAAATTATTATTAATATAATTCAAATCAAATTTGGGAAAGTGATCTACATAAATTGAATTTTAACTTTTCCATCCAAATTTCAAAGTCAGCCTTAGAAAGGGTTACATAAAACTCTCCATCAAAATTGTATATTAAAGAAACCCTTGTGATCAAATAGTGACAGAGCATCGATCAAATTGAAATAAGGCTCTATGTGATTCATATGGGCTTCATGTGGCTTGATTCTATTAGGGTTTGCATCCTCTGTGGAAACTTATATTTCTCTAATAATTCATTGGCCTTTCATTCCTATGGTTCGTTTCCTATGAGTCATCACATCTCATCTAAAGCACCATATTCATTGAAGCATTATATTCATTGAAGAATTATATCACATATGAAGTATTGTATATATTATATGAGGCATCATTATATCGTTTTGAAAGCATCGATATAACTCTATGATCCCTATCATAGAGGCATCAATATATTTGCATCACATTTTTGTTTTGTGGGTAGTCTATCAGTGATATCACTCTTTTTCTTTGTTGTAGTAGAAATTTCTTCATATTGGCATCAGAGAGCATCACTTTCTTTATTTTATGATGGATATTGAATGGGGTAATTCTTCTAAACTCATAGGTCAACAATATATTTTCATCTCTATTATATGTATGATTTTGCATCATTGTCTCGCATCTAATGGTATTACATAGCATAGCATATATCTTTGGTCATAGTTTATATATCTAGATATAGCGTATATCTATGGGAATCAATACATGATATGGGAATCACTTATATTCATTGGGTGGGCATAGCAATTGCACTGTTATATTGTTCATTAGATGGGCATCACACTCTTTTTCTATACTGTATGGGAATCATGACATTTCTTACTGGATGGTATAGTTTGGATTGATGTCACAATGTATTGCAATTTAATATTCTAGTGGCATCGAAATTATAATAACCATATCTCATTTGATTTTAATTATGTGATATCACTCTCATGGTTTTACCTTGACTATAGAGACTATGAATTTATATTTTGGTTGTCTTTCTCTATGGTATGGTATTGCATCCCTACATGAGGTATGTTTTATCTATGGTCTTCATTTCACAAGTATGACCCATAGTTGTAAAGTATGATTTCTAGGATCCAATAAAGCATCATGAAACATTATCACCAGTAATAGTGCTCTAGTTATGTGTATAGTTATAAGGTTCATTTTATATAATGGACAATGACCTGAATATGAAATTTTGTTATGAAGATATGACTGTGACCTTATATCTTAGAGTGACCTTTTATTACTATAACACTAGATTCATTGTCCAAAGGAACAACAAGATAGTTATGGTAATGAGATGGTGATCTTAACAATGATCTAGTTGCAGTAACCTTATCATAGGAATGGACATTGATATCAGTGTATTCTAAATAGTGATTAGTGATAACATATGACATGGTAGAAACTCTCTCTAATTATTTGATGTCAATTCACAAGTGAAATTGTGAACTGACTTGGATTGGCCCTAGGAGGCCAAAGATGTCTAATATATCTCATAATGGATGTACTTTTTATATCAGTTAAACAATTTATGAATCTTGTTGTGCAGAAAATTCCCTCTATGGACAAAAGTGATCTCTCCAGTCCTATAGGAGGATCTAGCAACAAACTAGACAAACATGTGCAAACTTTCCTAGTTTATATAAGAAAACAAAAAGTAAGATAGATGACCTACCTCACTCTAATGCTAAACGCTTGTTGATGTCGTCCTCAACTCCTCGCTTCCAAGGTCAATCCTCTTTACGCAGTCGTGGATGAATACCTGCAAGGAAGGTCAAACAAAGACGATACAAGCATACATAGCATAATTCATTCTAACATAAACTATATGACAAATAAAATCAAGGAATACCATACTACATGAGTAATTCTTACACACTTATGGAAAGTAAACACATGATGTATTTATTAATAGAAAATGAATGCAACCAAACAATGACCAACCAGTTGTGGATAGTAGGGACCTCATTTATAGGGAAGGAGAGAGAGTTAGGGATCCAAAAAAGGAGGGAGAGGTTCCACAACTCAAAGGGACATCCATGAGAGTAGGATCAAGGACCAAGAATGGGAGATATCACTCTAATCCTTATTCACTTGTATCCATCTCGTCATTCTCGAGGATTCTAGTAAGAGAAGCTTCTCCTCACTTTAGGAAAAACTGCCAGAAGAGGTTCAGCGTGGGTTTTCCTATCAAAATCGGCACTAGTAGTGCTAATTCAGTATGTTGCAACAAGCCACTAGCACGGGTCACCAGTGGTGCAACAAGCATTGATCCTGAAAACTAGGTTTTTAAGCAAGCTTCTTTAGAACTCTCTCAGGGAAAATTTTATTCTCTTCTTCATGGATGCTTTTGTATATGTTTCATGGTGAATCCACTGACATATTTCATCATTTTGATGCTTCAGGATATGGGACGGGAAGTGTGAAAAAATAATGTGTAACAGATGCCCCCTAAAGCATGAAGGTAGAACTAGGAGTGATGGGTGAAATGCTTTACAAGTCAAGGCAAGGACTTGGAGAAACGCCATCACGAGACCTTTAAATCAAGCATGATACAATATATCTAACATCTTTGATGAAAATATTCCTAATAACACATCTCTGAATAGGCATCTAACAATACATGAGTCCATGGCATGGACTCAGCCATCTAAATAGAAGGGATCACGTGTATGGATCCACGGCATGGATGCAACCATCTGAATATAAGGGATCATATGTATGGACCCACTGCATGGACATAGCCATCCGTATAGAAAGAATCATGTATACATCAAAAATAACTAATAACTCCATGCAACCTGGATTTATCAAATGAAACCCGAGGTCTTCAGCTTTGTCTTGATCCAACCAAAGTATGAATCCTACCATGTGAATAGGCATGTTAGGGTCAAACAGCATAGAAAACCACTTGATTACTGGTCAATGATGTAAATCGTTAACATACACAAGAGAAACCACCAATAATGACAATGGTTCTCAAGGTACACCAACACAATCCACGAGTGTGACAATGAAGTTGAAGTCGAACACCTGCAGAATCATTTGATCAAAGGCCAGTGATGTGAACCTATCATCAAATGCGAAGAACCTGCCATTGAGGCATGCAAGCTCCAAGGTATTGAAAAGGAGTTTCTAGATTATCCCCCTGGATAATAAGCTAGAGTCGATAAGAAGTGATCCACTGAAGGATGGCCATAATGTTGCCCACATCATCGACACGAAACAAAGGATGTGGCAGAGTAGGTAAGACTAATTCAGGGTTGTCGCAGAAAGGTCAAATGAGTATAAGAGGTAAAAATGTAGATGGGACTTCTCTTGAACATATCGGTGACACGACTCTGGATTTTGGCAACATTTGACTCAACATAGGATCAGAGGTCATGATGAAAATAGGATATAATTGGATGAGAGGAAAATGAATTCCAAAACCCAAGAAGGTAAGTGATGAAGTGAGGATACCCATACCTAACACGAGTGACAGATAAGTGTCATGTTCAAGAGAAACATGTTTCTATTATAAAAAATACACGACATGTTTACTTCCATTTTTCATCACTATTTCTAGTGAGTACCTCAATAATTTTTATTGCAAGCTTAAAGAGGATATCATAGGCTTGTCATATAAGTTCATCCTTTAGATGAATCCATCCTAGTAATTTTGAATATCCCTAGGAAGAAGTAACTCGGTCTCATCATGGTGACAAGTCCCGCACTATTTAAGTTTTATGAGTATGACGAAGGAGTAACTAGACATATTTTTCATATTTAGAGAGTTTGGAAAAGAGGCAAAAAGGAAAATCCAGAGGTCCCTTTCCTTAGGTAGTCTCTTGAATTAGAATAGGTATAAAACAATATTCAAGAGAACCTCTTAGCCATGTGTGACCAAGGTATTCATTTTTCGTAAAATAGTCTATCTCAATTCGGAAAAGGGTTAAACCTATATAGAGTAGGTGTCACTTCATTTACTTTAACGAGTCTGAAACGACAAGTACTCGCCAATCTTTTCATATTTCAAGAGTCATAATATAGCTAAAAGATGACTCCATGGGGGTTTCTTTTTCATTTATTTTTCATGAGTCTGAAAAAGTGATAAAATAAAACTCGTTAGTTCAGTGAAAATCAATCACTATTGTTGGGTAAGGTCCCCCTAGGTCAATTTTTTGTCAAAGTTTTGTAAAGAGCTTGTATTTGAGGAATGGAGTGTGCTTCACATAGTGATTTAGGAGTCATAGGGGCCTTAGGGTGGGTCAAATCCCCTTATTTTTTAAGATGATAGGATCAATTTGTATGTTTTGAGCTCCGCCCATGGTTTTCAGACCATGGTATTGTAAGAGAAAAAGATATATAAAGGGTTGTCTTAGTAAGTGAAAGGTAATTGAATAATTATTGATGGATATGTTTTGATGTTTTTGGGTTTTTAATCATCATGTATTTCTATTTTAGAGAAAAGGGGAAGGCTCTTATAGCTCTATGCGTGGAGACCTTGGTAAGTCTGCAGTTGTGTGTGCAAGGTAAGAAGGATTGTAATTGTGAAGATCTGAAGATAATAAAGAAGATTTTGAAGGCAGACCTGTTTACTTAAATTTTGTAATTTACTTTATGCAATTACTATTTACTTTTGTGTTAAGTGGTAAAATATAATATTAGAATTAATATCTTAATGTTGTTACAGTTAATTAGAGTTAAGATCCATTGATTTATGCACAGTAGATAGAGTTTTAGATCTGCGAAGGAGTCTTTTTGTATGAATAAGTAAGATCGTATAATGTAATAATATATCTGTAGGTGAGTCAGACTATGTCAATATCCACACTCCATAATCCTTATGGATGCGGAAACCTAGTTTTAGCATCCCCCAATATCGCCTATGGTGAGACTGTGGTCTGCGTGAGCAGATTGTTGCCGAAAGGGCCAGTGATAAAGGGCTTTTTTGGTTAGCACAACAAACTCTGAACCTAGGTCTAAGCCCCCTCAAGCCAACAAATGGTTTCATTGTCGGGACCGAGATCTATATGAGGGGTATGTGATGTGGCATCTGACCAAAAAAGAGATTCAAGATTGGGTTGATCTGAAAGTGAGTGAATTTGCAGTATAAGAGAATAGAAATCCATACATGTCAATGGAAAGGTGGTTGCAGAAGTATATCTTTAGAGATTAGCACAAGCTCTTGTTCACATTTTTCACTAACAAGATGCACGAATGGATTTCAAAACTAGATAAAAGTAAGACCTGTGGGAAGCATGACGAGCATACTGCATGGACCCCAGAACTAATTAAGCGACTCAAGGAGATTGAAAAAATAAGATCGCGAGAGTTGTTGATTACTGGATCGATAGTGTTCTCAAAGGATTTATTATTGAATTCGTGATTGACACATTGATATCCTGTAGTGAAGCCAAGTACCAGTTTTTCAAGGGTCCTTGAGGTAAGTATTTGAATTCCTTAAAGCTCTGGATTAAGATGATGCTATGTGAGAAGGGCATACTACGCATGCAAGAAGATTAATGTTTAAAGGAAGCAAGACTGGATCTATGCGAAGCAGAAATATATTTAGAATAGACTGCGATAATTTTGTTGAAGCTATTTACAGTCTGTTATTGGGTGAATTAGAAAGCAAATAAGAAAGCATGCCTAGAGGTGTGTCGATGTCAGATAATCAAGGCACTTCTAGGATTTCCCATCTGACCACTCCACCTCCACCTCCACCTCATACACCTACACCTCCACCTCCACCCCCACTTTTCCCATTTAATATGCCTAACACAGTAAAGATGTATGTTTTTAAGGGTCAAGGATTAGAGGATCCGAAGCAATTTTGGTTTGTCGCAAAAGCTGTATGGAAAACACAACAAATCAATGATGAAGATATGAAGAAATATTAGCTTGTCACAGTGTTTCAAGGAAGAGTGTTGTCATGGTATATTAAGTACGATACAACAAACCTAGCCGCTTCGGTAGTTGATACAAATAAATCGTTGAACATAGAGTTCACGAAACCAAAGTAGTAGTCACATTGCATTATGGAGATAAAAGAGATTAAGAAAGTAATCAACAAGGCTACCTGGGAATTAGATCATAGATTAAAATGTTTTGTAGGACGAGTCAACTTTCAAATCTCCAATGATCAGCACAAAGAGTGGTATATAGTTGCGCTATTACCGTATCTCAGATTACCGCTATCACAACAAAAGATCGCATCACAAGCTGAGGCATTAGAAATTGCAATGAATCTAGAAGAATCATTGATACAGGATAGTCACGTAGAATTTCAGCAAATAGGGACCCAGTTAGCGAGCTTATATATGGAGATACAATATTTTATGAAGGGAAAAGAAGTTCGGCCTGATATGCACTCTGAAGTTTGGTGCATAAAGTGTAAAGTGAAAGGTCACTATAAGGAACAATGTCATGTTTATCGTGATTATTTAGCTACTGGAGGCCCTAATCCTCTTAAGTCAAAACCTAGTGTTGGACCAAGTATTAGATCGAGTGCCTGGTGTAGTATTTGTTGAATTGTAGGCCAACACCCGACTCACCATTTTTATTTGTTATAGAAGTATGTGCAGTCGCCAAAGTAGTTATTTTGTAACTTATTTTGATTAGTAGGACATAACGAAAGAAATTGTCGCAACTATGATTTAATGATAGAGAAAACTATGACGTACATAATGCAAGTTGAAGGTCATGCGTAGGAAGGTCATGGTTCACCTATAGCTCGCAGAGGATTTTAGGGCCAAGGACACAGTTGAGGATTTTCAGAATCCCACTATCCCTTCCTGTAAGTATTGTAAACAGTTTGACCATGTAATAGAGGATTATCCCATTTTTATGGAAAAATTGCCTGAAAATAAGAATCAGTAGCATGCACAGAACTTGAAAATGATGAGGGTTGAACTACACTAAGATGATCCAAGTGTTAACATAGTGACACGAAGTGGCGCAACTATAGAAGGAGATAAAACAGAAGGAAAAAAGCATATGGCAGATACATGGGTCTGGAAGGCTAGAGAAAAAAGTATCGGGTTCAATATGCAGAGGGAGAAAGAAACCTTCTTGGAAGAAAACAAGATTTCTATGGACCTTGGAGCTTCGACAACGAAGTCATAGATGCAACTAGTACCATGAAAGTATAATCCTGAATTGGTTATTGCGATGGAGAACCCTGATTTGACCATTCTAAATTCCTTTCTGCAAACATGTATGATGTTTCTAAGGGATCAAAAAGTAGTGTAAGGATTTCAAGAACTAATTGACAATTGTGATGGTAAAGAGAAGCCACATCCTTAACAACAAACCCAGAGAACTGACCGAGAGATGTGATTAACTGTGCATATTGACAAATTCGAAATGGATCAAGTAATTCTTGACTTGGGATCAAATATGAATGTATTACCGAAGCAGACCTTGTAGGTTTTAACCCCGTACAGAAATTCCCTGCATACGAATTCTAAATCACAGAAAAATAAACAATGTGAGAGCATAACACATAAAAACACATATGCACAAAATTTTCCCCTGGATCCCAAAACCAGGACTACCAGCTTGATTTTTCATTATATTCCTGTCAATGTTACAATACATATTTATACATGCCAAAGCATCCAATACCATGGACCAAAAACCATTGCGTCCAAAAAACATGTCCGAAAATCATGCACAAAACCATAGGTGGGTCCGCCCAACCTAACATAGGGTCCAAAACCAAAATTTTCCGGGATGCTGCCCCGGACCCCATAAAGTGGGGTTACGGGTACCCCTCAAACCCTCTGTTAACTATGTGGAAAGAATATAACACAACCCAACAATCTCCCCCACTTGTTGTTTCTTTCCACAGGGGGCCACAGGAGAGCTTAGTCATTTTTCCAACCCTGAAACGCCCATTGTTTCTCTACACCAAGAGAACTTCTCAGAGCTCACAGATTTGGTTAATGCATCTGCAGTATTCTTCAAAGTGTCCACCTTTACCAGCAACACCTTTTTGTCTTCTATCATATCCCTCACAAAGTGATACTGAACATCAATGTGCTTTGTCTTTGAATGATAAGCAGGGTTCTTTGCCAAGAAATTGCACTTTGGCTGTCACAGTCTATCCTTATAGCTCCCTGTACTAACCCCATACTTGAACACAATCTCTGCAACCAAACTGCTTCCTTGCTTGCATGAGTGGCTGCCATG
>APFE031456090.1:148680-208621 GCA_000404065.3 Pinus taeda
TACATCAAGCTACCGACTGCACTTGCATATGGAACACAGGACATGTCCTCTTCCTCTTCTTGTGTCTTGGGACACTATTCAGCAGATAACCTCACACCTACAGGAATAGGAACCTTCACGGTTTACTATCCTGCATATTAAAGCTCTGCAATATTGTCTTGACATACTTCCTCTGGTTTAACCAGAGCTTCCTCTTTGCCCGATCTCTTTTAATTTCCATGCCCAAAATATAGTTTGCAGCACCGAGATCTTTCATGTCGAATTTGGAGGACAATTGGGTCTTCAATCCTGGATAATTTCTTTGTCATTTCCAACCAGCAACATATCATCCACATACAAGACCAGCTAAATAACACAGTCACCAATTAATTTAAAATACACACAGTGATCTGCTTTGCTTCTGGTGAAGCCAAGTCCCCGTATAAATGTATCAAATTTCTGATACCACATCCTTGGTGACTGTTTTAACCCATACAGAGACTTCTTTAACTTGCATACTAGTTCTTTCTTACCCTTCACCGCAAAGCCTTCAGGTTGCTTCATGTAGATTTCCTCTTCCAAATCCCCGTGAAGAAATGTTGTCTTCACATCCATCTGTTCTACCTCAAAATCAAAAGCAGCAGCAACAGATAAAAGTAATCTAATAGAAGTTACCTTGGCAACAGGAGAAAAAATATCACCAAAATCAATTCCCGACACCTGGGAATAACCTTTTGCTACCAACCGAGCTTTGTATTTCTCCACGTTCCCTTCTGCATTTGTCTTCCTCTTGAACACCCATTTGCTACCAATGGGTTTCCTTCCAGCCGGAAACTCCACCAGATCCCAAGCCTCATTTTTTTTCAAAGATATCATTTCATCAACCATGGCCTCTTTCCAGATTTTTCCATCCTCTAAATCCACTGCTTCCTTCACAGTTCTGGGATCATCATCAGTAACATACAAAGAAAAATTTGAACAGAAAGTAGATGGACAATACCTTTCTGGCTGCCTTCTTTCTCGAACTGATCTTCTCACAGCTGGAGTTTGTGGCTCTTCATCTTCTGATTCCTCCTCTGCTACAGAGTCTGATTCCTCCTCCTTTAGTTCAAACTCTATCTTCACAGGTTCCTTTGGTTGGACTTCATGTTTAATAACATCTTTCACCTCTCTGAACACCACATCTCGACTGTACACAACCTTCCGTGTAACTGGGTTCCAAAGCTTATAACCCTTTAAACCATCCTTATACCCAATAAAGATGCACTTTTCAGATTTACTATCCAACTTGGTTCATTTCTCCTTTGGAACATGTACATATGCATCACATCCAAATACCCTCAGATGTGAAGACAGGGTTTCTTACCAGTCCATACTTCTTGTGGAGTCTTATCCTCCAACACTGATGAAGGTGACCTGTTGACCAAGTAACATGCAGTATCCACCGCCTCTGCCCAGAATTCCTGTCCTAACCCGGCACCACTGAGCATGCTTCTTGCCTTTCCATCAACGTCTTGTTCATTCTTTCTGCGACTCCATTTTGCTGAGGTGTATATGGAGTAGTCTTCTGTCGTGCTATACCACACTTCTTACAAAATTCTTCAAATTCCTTGCTGCAGAATTCTCCAACATTATCTGTCCTCAGCACCTTTATCTTCTTCTCTGTCTAATTTTCCACCAGAGCCTTAAATTCTTTAAACCTGTCAAAGACTTCAGATTTCTTCTTAAGGAAATATATCCATGTATTCCTTGAGAAGTCATCTATAAATGATACATAGTACACAGACTTACCCAGTGATGGAACTTTCACAGGTCCAAAAACATCATTGTGCACAAGTTCTAATATTTGTTTCGTCCTCTTACCACCAGGGGGAAACTCACCCGATTCTGCTTCCCATATACACAATTTTCACAGAAAGAAAAATCCAGAGAGCTATTACTCATACCTTCAACCATACCTTTACCATGAAGTATTCGAAGGCCCTTCTCTCCAATATGTCCAAGCCTTTGATGCCACAACATGGTCTTCTCTCAAGAGACCACTAGATTTTCTGCTCCATTTTCAGGAACCATAGAACTATTGCACCCGTCAACAAAAATGCTACCTTGCAGCTTGTACAGAGTTCCAATCCGAACTCCTGCATCAATACCAGTGCTCCTCGAAACATCTTGCAGGTATCCTTCTCGAACACTGTCTTTACACCTACATCATCCAACTTGCTTACAGAAATCAGATTTCTGGCCAATGCAAGAATATGCAGAACTCCCGGAAGGGTTCTAACCCTTCCACCTTGCAACTTCAACTTTACTTGTCCACGACCAACGATTCTAACCTTCCTATCATCTCCTAAGAGACATCACCACCATCATATTTCTCATACTCGCAGAACCACTCTCTATGGGGAGTGAAGTGAAAGGATGCACCTGAGTCAATCAACCATGCCTCATGATCTACATGTGTACTTGAAGAAGCCAAGTCCACATCCCCACCTTCATCTGAGGTGGTTTTCGCCTCTGCAGAAGGAGCATCGTCAAATCCTTTTCCTTTATCAGGAGCTTTAGATTTACACTCCCTTTTGAAGTGCCCTTCCTTTCCGCATTTTCCAGCACACCACCTTTGTAGGTTTTCCTGGAGATTTAGATCTCCCTCTAGATTTAGATCTCCCACTCGATGACTTATTTTTGTTTCTGTTCTGGGACCGTCCTCGTACAGACAAGGCATCACCATTCTGGTTGTCCATATTTTTCCGTCTCATCTCCTCCGTCAGCAAGGCTGAGACTATTTCATCAAACTGCAAAGCAGTTGCATTGCTACCTATTGAAATAACTAGACTATCCGACGAGTCTGGTAGAGAACACAACAAACTGATGCAATTATCTTCATCTAAAATTTTAATATCAACAGATAATAACTAACTTACCACAGTATTAAACACATTCAGATGCTCTGTCACGAGTCTCCATCTTTCATCCTCAGGTTATACAGCTTTTTCCGTAGGAACAGTTTATTCACCAGAGACTTAGATTGGTACAAAGTCCCTAACTTGTCCCATAAAGCCTTCGCCGTAGCTTCCCCTGATACATCCAGCAATACTGAATCTAAGACACACAATCATATTGTGCTCTTTGCCTTCCGATCCAACTTCTTCCATTCTTCATCGGTCACTCCCGTTGGTTTAGTACCCGGATCTATCGTGATCCACTGATATTTATCCACCAACAGATCCTCCATCTTGAGTTTCCACAACTCAAAACTTTGATCATTAAATTTCTTGGTCTCTATCTTTCCACTACTCACCATCTTCTTTCACCACCAAAATCGATCTCGCAGATCTCCCACTGAACAAGGTATACCACAGGCCCGAGCAAAAAACCCTCAGCAACAAAGGCGTCCCCTTGACGCCAAAACAGCTCTGATACCAAATGTAGGTTTTAATCCCGTACAGAAATTACCTGCATACGAATTCTAAAACACAAAAAAAATAAACAATGTGAGAGCATAACACATAAAGCACATATACACAGAGATTTTCCCACTAGATCCCAAAATCAGGACTACCATATTGATTCTTCATTATTTTCCTTTCAATGTTACAATACATATTTATACATGCCGAAGCATCCAATACCATGGACCGAAAACCATCACGTCCAAAACCATGGATCGAAAACCATCGCATCCAAAAAACATGTGCGAAAATCATGCACAAAACCATAGGTGGGTCCGCCCAACCTAACATAGGGTCCAAAACCAAAATTTTCCAGGGCGCTGCCCCGGACCCCATAAAGTGGGGTTAAGGGTACCCCTCAAACCCGCTATTAACTATGTGGAAAGAATATAACACAACACAATAGACCTAGGAGTCAATGGGACAACTAAAGCTACAATGGTCATTGATTTAGCTGTGTGTGGCCAATGAGCAGAAAATCATCATGATGGGTCAATTGCATGTCATCATTATGGACAATGAAGGAGTAAGTGTGGTGGCGGATTTTGAAGTCATTAAGATTGTGGATGACTACAATCCGTATTCATATTTACTTGGACTTGATTGGGCTTTTGATATGGACATTATAATCAATCTGAAAAGTAGTATGGTATTTGACAAGAATGGTACCAAGGTCGTTGTTCCTTTGGACCCCTCTAAAGGAGCACAATATATAGAACTTATCCACGAAGAATATGGTGATGAAGATATTGACCATATCTATAATTTAATTATGTGGGATAAGGATTGGATAAACCCCACTGAAGATGGGAGGATAAGCTAGGAAAAGGATAGTTCATGTGTCTCAAACTCTTATAAGGAATTGGAGAACCGGTAGAACCAGTTGGAGGAAGTTTCTAATTTGCGTTGTAACAGACTTACAAATCTCTTCACTGCATCTCAAAATAGGTATGTAATTTACCTTACTATGATGGGATAGGTGATGTCAGCTTATTTCTTGATGAGTTTGCAAGGAATGTACCAGCAGAACAGTGATTCCAAGCCTTTGGTATAGCTTTGCGGTCTAACCTATCCGATGGTCAGGCACGCATAAAGACAATATAGGAGATTGGAAGGAGTATTAGCGATTGATGAGGCTCAGATTCGGTCATCCAAACATAAGGCTCGCAAAGAAGTATAATGATAAGGAAAATCCTTGAGAACATTTGTCTCATTGGACTACGGCATGGGGCGAAGAACCTCAACCAGAATGGGTACACATATTTGTCCACACTTTGGATGTGATACCAATGAATTGGTATCTCAAAACGAAGTTGCGCCATGGCACCACTGACTAGTATGATCTGAAGGAAAGCTTCATATTGAAATTTAGCTTCGAATATGGTTTTTAGTGTATTGATGATGCCCTTAAGGAAATCAGAGTAGGAATTTTCTGAACACCAAATGAGCCAATGACTTGGGTACAACCTGATTGGAATGTGCAGTTGCAGCATGCAATAGAACATTATAATATGACCATGGAAGACGGCAAGGAGGATCCGCACAACATTAACATCCCTGAATTAGAAAGAAAATACTAGGTTGCAGGACCAAAAGTTGAGATACCTGACATTACATAGACTGCTAAGACAAAGCAAGTCAATATAGGGTTAGAGGTAGAGCCCAAATTCATGCGCATCAGAGATTACTGGGATGAGGGTACAGTAGGTAAGGTCATCAAATTATTGCATGAGTACCAAGAGCTATTCCCAACAAAGTTCACTGAGTAAAAGGCATTGTAGGTGATTTGGGCATAGTGAGGATCACTTTGAAACCAGATGTGAAACCTATAAAACAACGACCATATAGGCTAAACCCAAAATACAAAGAGAAGGTGAAGGAGGAGCTTGAGAAGATGGTCACAGCTGGAATAATTGAACTTGTGGAAGAACCCGAATGGCTGAGCCTGATGGTAGTGTATGAGAAAAAGACTAAGGGAGACATAAGGATTTGTATCGATTTAAGAAAGTTGAACAATGCATGCATACATGACCCATTCCCAACACTATTCACCGATGAAGTTTTGGATAATGTGCAAGGATAGGAGGCCTATTCCTTTACAGATGGTTTTTTAGGGTACCATCAAATTAAGATCATGCCTAAAGATAGGAGTAAGACAACTCTTCTACTAAATGGGGATTGTTTCAGTATATAGTTATGTCATTTGGGTTGAGGAATGCACCTACGATATTCACTAGAGTTGTCATCGCAACGTTTAAAGAATACATCCACAAATTTATGGAGGTTTAATTTGATGACTAGACAGTCTTTGGACTGTTAAAGAAGCATATTTCAAGCCTGTACTTGATGTTAGATACCTGCAGGAAATATCAAATCTCGTTGAACCTTAAAAAATTGTGTTTTTTGTGTACCATATGGAATATTACTGGGACATGTTGTTTTCAAGCAGGAATACATAGTGGACCCTGAAAAAAAAAAAAAATTATTATCAATATGGATCCGCTGAATAATGTGAAGCAACTACGCGTGACTCTAGGGAATAATAGTTATTATCATAGTTTCATAAAGGCCTATCCATAGATCACTATGTCAATGGAAAAATTACTGAAGAAAGATATCACCTTTTTTTTGGGACGATGAATGTCAAAAGAGCCTCGACATATTAAAGGAAACAATGGTCATTACGTCGATCTTGGTGTTTCCATATTAGAAGAAGGAGTTCCATGTTCATGTAGATGTGTCATGCATAGCTTTGGGTGTTGTCTTAGTGCAGCTAGGAGAAGGGGATCTTGATCAACCCATCGCATTTGTGAGTCACAAATTATGTAAGTCAAAAAGGAATTATTCCACAACGGAATGAGAGGGCTTGGCTATGGTGTACGCACTACAAAAATTCAAGCATTACTTATTAAGCACACACTTCAAGATGTTTACGGATCATTCTATGTTGAAGCACTTGGTGAACAAGCTTGTGTTGGGGGGGGGGGGGACGATCTACAGGTGGCTACTATTTTTCCAAGAGTATGATTTTGAAGTAATATTCAAGCCAGGATGATTGAACGCATGACCAAATCATCTATCGAGAATTGAGACCGACAAAGAACTAATGAACATTGAAGAAGGTCTGCCCAGTGCGTAGCTTTTTGTAGTAAGGGTTGTTGATGATCATTTCGCTAATATCATTTACTTTTTTTCTACTTGAGTAGCCCCTGCAGAGTATACGAATCAATAGAAGAAAGAACTTGTAGTCAAAGCTACAATTTTTCTCTAATTACTAGACATTTGTATAAAATGGGCCCCAACGAGATATTGCACAGATATGTCCCTGAGCACAAAAGACACAGTATTTTGGCAGAAGCATATGGTGGTGTCGTGGGAGGACACTATGCAAGAAAATACACCGTGCATAGTATTTTAAGAGCAGGACTATGGTGGCCCACGGTGCACAAGGATTCTAAAGAATATTGTAGTGCTTGCAATGTCTACCAGAGGACCGGACGATTGCCGAGAAGGGACAAATTGTTGCTAAATCCACAAGTCACCTTGCAGGCTTTTGTTAAGTGGGTGATTGACTTTGTTAGCTTGATCAATCCGTTGGGAAAGAATACTGGTGCGTGATACATTATTACCGCGATGGATTATCTGACCAGGTGAGTTGAAGCACAACCAGTAAAGGATTGCAGCATGGACACTGTTGTGCAATTCATATTTTAATATATCTTGTCAAGATTTGGGTGTCCAAAGATATTGATGAGTCACCGAGGATCGCACTTCCTACATAGCACTATTGAAGCATTGACAAAGGAATTTCAGGTACATCATCAGAAGAGCACGCATTATCATCCTCAGGCTAATGGCACATGTTATGAAACCAACTCATAAAAAGATAGAAAAGATAGATGAATTCCTTAGAAATAAGCCTCTTCGAGGGGGCAACCTCCTTTACATTACACAAATGAACAATTCTTAGATGATTCAAATGACAAAGCCTCCTTTCTATATATAGGAGTCTACGGGGTCACAATATAACCAAGCTGACCTAACAATAATAATATAAAGGCACAAAAATAACAATAGAGGGATTCTATGGGGCACAAAAATAACAATATGGGGACAATAGGGGCACAATAATAACAATAAGAGATACAACAACAATAGTAATGGGGGGATCACTAATATTATAGGGATCTAACATGTCCCTCTCCTTCAAAAACGTTTTGTCCTCAACACTTGAGTAGTTTTGGATGCTTCTGTATAAAATTCTTATCCTCCCATGTGGAATCTTCAGCGAGTAAGTTCTTCCACTTGATGAGATACTTTGAAATTGATCTATTTCGTAGTTGTCGAGTTCTTATTTCTTTAACTGCTTCAAGTTCCAATATAATTTTTCCTTCCTCATCAAGTTTTGGCAATATTGTCTAAACTAGAAGCTTGTTACCTATAACCTTCTTTAAGCATGAAACATGGAAAACTGGGTGCACTCGAGAAGCTGCAGGAAGCTCCAATTTGTATGCCATAGTACCTATCTTTTGCAACACCTTGTATGGACCATAATACTTTGGTGATGATTTCTTATCCTTTTTAGCTTGCTTGAGGGACATTTGTTTATATGGCTGTAACCATAGGAATACCCAATCATCTACATCAAAACTTATTTCACTACAATGTTGATATGCCTGCTGTTTCATTCTATTATGTGCCAAGGTGAGGTTATCCTTTAAGAGTTGGAGAACTTGTTGCTAATGCTCGATGTGATTTTCCACTGATTGAACCGTAGAGTTTTCTCTTAAATATGATGTGATGGATGGTGGATGATATCCATAAAGTGCCATAAGTGGGGTCATTTTTGTTGTAGTATGGAAGGAAGTGTTATACCACCATTCAGCCAGAGGCAACCATTTGACCCATTATGTCTGTTTATTAGATACAAAGCAACGAAGATATTCTTCCAAACATTTGTTTACTATCTCAGTTTGCCCATCAGATTGAGGACGATAAGATGAGCTATGAGCTAACTAAGTACCAAGACAAGAAAATTATTTTGTCCAAAAATTTCCAGTGAAAATGGGATCTCTATCACTTACAATAATCTTTGGGTTTCCATGTAGATTTTGAATTGTTTCCATAAATGCAGTAGAAATCGTACTAGCTTTAAATGGATGAGATAATGCACAAAAATGTGCATACTTGCTAAGTCTGTCAGCTACCACCATGATAGCACTATTTCCTTCGGACTTGGGTAAACATATGATAAAATCCATTTAAACCTCCTCCCAACGTTGGCTTGGAATGGATAAATGTTGTAATAGACCCGGAGTCTTAATTATGTCAACTTTATTTTGTTGGCAAACCAAACATTCTGCCACAAAATTTTGAATATCCGATTTAAGTCCATCCCAAAAAAATTCCTTCTTAACCCTCAAAGCTGCAATTAAAAGCTATTGTACCCAAGGATTGTAGCCATTAGACTCCTAGTACAACATCAACACCACCCATTGGAATGGAAAGTATTAGGCTATTCAATACATATTCTCCCATGGATAACTTGATATTATGGCACTTTCCAGAGCAATTTATGGTTCCTCCACTTGCAACCATCACTTGACACTCTGGTGCTAGATATAGGAAGTAATTCAATTCCTTTGTTATCTTACAATGAATAAAATTATGGGTACTTCCCAAATCAATCAACACTATTACCTTTTTCTTCTTGATATGTCCTTCTATATTGATAGTTTGAGGAGTGGTAATTCCAGCCAATGCATTACAAGATATGGTTGGATGCATTTCTTCTTTATCTAGGGTTTTTTCTTGGAGTATGTCCTCTTCTTTTGACATTTCTTGTTCCTTTTCTTCCTCCTCTTCACAATCTATGTAGAATAATTTCTTCTTAGCACACTTATGACCTTTAGTGTATTTTTTATCACAACTGTAACAAATCCCTTTTGCTCTTTTTTCTTCCAATTGTTGTGGTGTCAGCCTTGTAGGTTGTGGAAGGCTAGGGGCAACAACACTTACATCCTTATAGTTGTGACTGGTAGGCTTCCTGGTTGCCATAATTTTGCTTTCCATTTTTCTTGCTAACTTGAATGCCTTCTCCAATGAATCAGGTTCCCAAAGGCAAACCTCATGTTGGATGTTATCCTTTAAAGTCCCTATGAATACATCAATCCTATGCTCCTCTGGAATATCTTTTACCCTTATGTTCAATTTTTGGAAGTCCTCAATGTGTTGCATCATTGAACCCTTTTGTTTGAGATTTATCAATTGGCTAAAAAAGGTGTTGCTTTTCGTATCCTCATAATGTGCTATAATTTATTCCGTAAAAATTTCCCAAGTGACAATTTTTTTACGAGAGAAAAGCCATAAATACCATACAAACTGATTTGGTTCCAAATATAAAGTTGCAATACATACCTTTCATGTGTTTTGCACATTATGGAGATCGAAAAATTGCTCCATCTGTAGTATCCATGTTCCGGGATCCTTGCCCTCAAACTTCCTCATATCGATTTTTGGAACATGGTGGGTCTTCAATCCAACATTACAGTCTATGAAATCATGATTAACATTTATTTGGTTCTTATCATGAGTTTCCTTTACTACCCTTTCACCATTAGTGACCATTTCTTGTAGCAACTTATTCAAATTTATCTTCAATTCTTCCATATTATCATCCATGCCATTCATCTTAGCATACATGCCATCCATCTTAGCATCCATGCCATCCATCTTAGCTTCCACGCCATCCATATTAGCTTCCAATTCATTCATCTTAGCTTCTACACCTTTCTTTAAACCATCCATCTTAGCTTCTACATCTTCCTTTAAACCGTCCATCTTATTTGATGTTACCTTTTGTGCGAGTGAAATTTGTTGCACTTGGTTCCATAATATTGATATATCATGTTGTGTTTCCTCCTCTTCTTCATGAGTCATGCTAGAGCTTTCAAGTTGCTTACTAGGTGTTCCCATTTTCTTTCTTCGGGGCATCAATTACTAATAATAATGCTTCACTATGCCCTTTGAATTCCTTCAAACTAATTTTTCAAACCAAGCTTATGCAAAAATTTAAAAAATACACAGCTTTTTTCACTTGTAGGAGCTCAATATTGAATCTAATGTTTTTGGATCTCCCAATTCTAAAATTGTGACTTGCAGTAGCCCTTTGTGTCCTCTTTCCAATGCCACCATTCTGATCAAAATTTGATTCTCCAAGGAAGAGTTATGCCAAATCTCCCACGGTGACTTGATTATAGACTAGTTCAGTAGAGAAAACTTGTACAATGTGACACATGTCACTATTTCGACCTTAGTACCTGAAACTGATACACAGAAAACTACAGTTTGTCCTCTTTCTACAACTTCTTATGAAAATTCAATCTGATGCTCAAAGTGAACGTTATGATGATTTTCCCAAGGTGACCTGTTTGGAATGTAATTCAAGGGTCTACAAAAACCCTAACTTCCTCAGATTATATCTCTGAAAATATAGCGGACAGGATCTGAAATTCAGAGTCGAGGCTTAGACTAATTTTGTCTCAAATGGGTTTTGTTTTAGCTTCTGAAACTTTGTAGCGAAAGAGTTATAGTGAAAATTCCATGATGACCTATTTTAGAGGAAATTATGGAGCTTACAAAAACCCTAACTTCCTTAGATCATATCTCCAAAAATATAGCGTGAAAAGATCTGAAATTCAGAAGCAAGGTTCAAACCAATTTCTTCTCAAATGGGTTTTTTTTTGTAGCTTCTGAAACTTCTAGTGAAAACGTTATAGTGAAAATCCCACGATGGCCTATTTGGGGTAGCGAAACCTTAGAATCCACAGCTCTGATACAAAATGTTATGAAACCAACTCACAAAAAGATAGAAAAGATAGAATAAGCCTCTTTGAGGAGGAAACCTCCTTTACATTACACAAATGAACAATTCTTAGATGATTCAAATGACAAAACCTTCTTTCTATATATAGGAGTCTACGGGGTCACAATATAACCAAGCCAGCCTAACAATAATAATATAAAGGCACAAAAATAACAATAGAGGGATTCTATGGGGCACAATAATAACAATATGGGGACAATAGGGGCACAATAATAACAATAAGGGATACAACGACAATAGTAATGGGGGGATCACTAATATTATAGGGACCTAACAGCACAATTGAGGATTTCAACAAAGTTTTGGAGAACACTCTGACTAAAGTATGAAACGTTAACATAAACGATTGGGATGTGTGCATATCAGTAGTTGTATGGGCATACATGACTACTTGCAAGAAGTTGATAGGACATACCCCATTTAGATTTTTTTATGGACAAGAAGTCATAATGCCTATGAAATACATAGTACCAAGTCTTAGGATCGTCGTAGTCATGGACATGGTGAATAGAGACAATATAGAGGAGAGATTGGAACAATTGCGCACACTCAAGGAAGATCACTTTATTGTAGTATTTCACCAACAAGTGTAGAAAGCCAAGGAAAAGGCATGGCACAACTGGCATATTGAGAAGAAAACTTTCAACAATGGAGACTTGGTTCTGTTGTACATAGTAAGTTCACAATGTTCCCAGGAAAATTCTAAATGCATTGATTAGGACCACACATTATCAGGGATATCTTAAATGGTGGTGTAGTTCAACTCATGAAGCTAAATGGAGAATTATTTCTTAGGCGAGTCAATGGTAGTAGGTTGAAAATATATAGGGATGAGTTCATCCCTAGGACTACACAATGACCATATGAATGGAGAGAACTCTTAGTGCTACAAGTAGTTGGAAGAAAGCATGAGACTTTAAACTACTCTTCCAAAGGACTTCGTTGAGGAGGAAGTGTTCTTTGGTATTCAGGAGGATGGTACAGATGGAGGAAGTCACTACAGAGATGGAGTAATCATGTTGTAGGGAAGGGTCTGACGCAGTTCATCTAAAATATGACTGTTGTGGTTACTACAGTTGATTTGAAAGGGAAATTGTCGTTAAAAGGAGTGGGGGAAACACATTTTAATGGGCATATCTGGGAAAAATTTTCACCAAATTCGCATTTATGAGATGGAACTAAAGGAGTTCATGGTGTTTGAAATTCAAAAAGGTTATAAATATGGCAACCTGCCCCACATTCAAACGATTTGCTGACTAAGATTTCAACTTATCTTAAGTGTGATTTGGGCATTTTGTTGCATTTCTAGTAAGAATTGGGAGGAGATTGAAAAAGAATCTCTTAGACGAGGGCTAGGATTCCTCATGACTACTACAACACCATCTCATGTCACTGAGCTGAAGTCCCCAATGGAGAAAATTGTTGGTGCAAGCACGGAGAAGAAGAAGCAGCCACAAGAGACTCTAGTTAGGAAATCACCAAGAAAAATCACTAAGGAGAAAAGAACTAAGGAGAGGTTGGACAAGCTGAAGCAGCTGATGGAGCCCCAAGATTCATATGTGGAAGAAGTGGCTAGCAAAGTAGAAGATATCGATGTAGAAGATATCGATGCAGAAGATGTGGAACTAATCTCCAAGTTTCCACCCTATATGTCACCATGAAATCTAACCTCAAAGGTTACCATGGACCCAGATGCTATCAAATTCAAATTCTTTACACCACTATTACCGAATGAGGTGCCGATTGAGGGAGAGTTGTTGGAAAAAGTGTCGCAGTTGCGCATGGAGGACTGGGATCTTAACGATCAAAGCAAGTATCCCCAGTTCAAGCCTAGCAAGTACCTGAAATCAGTTTACTATGAAGAGGTTGGAGTAACAAGGGTCGAAACAATGTCGTGGGTAGAAGGAATTCAACAAGTTGGGTTGTTGAATATGTTATATGTTTCGCACTTTTGGCGCAACAATATCAACACAATTTGTGTGTGCCAGCTGTTGGCATTGGTTCATGATGGATGTATGTGGCTGGGGATGATAATCCTCATTAATGATATGTTGATTAGAAGAATAATTGTGCTTCCCTAGCAAGGAGAAAACCCCACTGATGCATTTGTCGAAAAATCTTAGGAGAACAATTTGGCCTAGACGATGAAGAAGGATTATGATCTAATCAGGAAGTCTCATGGATTTCTCATCAACTCCATTAATGATTAGGTTTTGCACTTTTCTGCACACATTTTGGCTAGGAAAATAATGAGGAAGTTTCAGGAGGACGAGGTACCTTCACTAGTCGTATCATTGGTTGTGTAGTGCAGCAAGGGCATCCACTTTAGCTGGGCATGATATTTGTACCACGAATTTTTGGAATACTGTGGACCCTAACATCTGTGAGGTATGCCTCATTGTGGGTTTCCAAGGAGCCAACCCGTGTTACAGAGAACAAATTATTCTGGGTCTTGTTTGAAATGGATTTGTGCACCATGATCAACCAAAGGCCAAAGCTGTCACCAATTTTATTTGAACAATACAGAGAGATTGCAAACTTCAAGGTGGACTTTCACCATGTACACATCCACACCAAGAAGGACCTGGAGAAGGTATGGTACGAGTTTCCATACTTGGTCACTGATTATGACATTGCGCAAGTGGTGAGAAACTAGCCAAGTGATTCACTAACTCCAACCACAGAAGGAGCAGAGCTAGAACAAGTAGGCACCAGTAGAACAACGAAAGATATTTTAGGTGCACAGACCGAGAAGAATCCAACCAAGAAGGGAAACAAGAAGGTGACTAAGATAGTCACAATCAAGCTATAGAAGGACACTGTACCAGAGATAGAGCACGAAGCTAAGCAGGAGGAACAGGCCACAGAAGGTGATGATCAGGGTGGTGAAGACCCTTTTGTTGACATTTAGGAGGTAGATTCCCCATTCATAGTTAACAAGCAGAAATCAAGTGCTAGAGGCGTGCAGAAGAAGCACAAGTCAAAAAAATATGTTGGCACAGAACCGATGGTCCTCACTAAGGGGTACATCGATGAGATTGGAGACACAGTCTAAGTTGTGATAGGGGACATATGGTGAACATTGGAGACCAATATAAATCATTTTTGACAGAGGTACAATGGGGCCTCAAGAAGCTACAGGTTCAAGCAAGTGTGGTTCAAGTGAGAATTGTTCAGGAAATAAGGCTCAAGTGAGCACGACACCATCATGCACAATTGTAGGAAGTGCACAAACAGTGATCACATCCGAGCTTTGGGTTGTGCCACTACCAGGCAATGCTCTACATTTTGATACTACCAAAGTCGAGAGCACACACAATACTCGAAAAATTTGAGTATCAATCTTGCAGTGCTCCCTATTCAGACCTTACATGAGTTACATTAAGGAGTCACCAATGAACTAAAGATCTGGGAGAAATGCACCCTGTTGGTAATTAAAAAAGTTAAAAATGAAAACTAACAGATGTTCGAGGACAAGAATCATGTCATCAACAATCATGATGAGGCAACTGCACATAGGAAGCAGCTAGAAGAGGCCATCACCAAAGCTTGCAGCGAGCTACTGGAGCTCTAGTTCTAGACATAGGCAACACCCGAAGAGAAGCTTCGGAATCTTGCGATAGCAGTAAAAGAATCAAAGGTGGAAGTTGACAAAGTAAAATTCGAGCTGGAAATGTTAGTTGCAGATTTGGAGTTTAGGCTGCAGCTGGCAACTCCACCAGAGGTCATGACCAATGCGCAATGGATATCAAGGCTGATATGGAGAATATAGATACCATATTCAAGGACTATAGCCAGATATTTGAAGACACTATGGAGATATGGGCCTCAAGAGGACCCACATGTATAGAAGATTCAGGCAGATATCTGTGACAAGCAGTAATAGTTTGATGAAATCAAAGTGACAGCACAGACCCTAGCACTTGCGCAACAATTTTCCTGTCTCCAGGAGGGAAATTTTTTGCAGGGATAGATCGATGAGCTGCAATGAAAGGAGTAGATCATTTTAGTGTTGATGCATCCATGGGTCAATGAAACCATTCATCTCTCGCGGACAGTGGAGAGAAAGGTGAAGATCATAAGGCAGATGCAAA
This sequence comes from Pinus taeda, assembly GCA_000404065.3. Lineage (NCBI taxonomy): Eukaryota > Viridiplantae > Streptophyta > Pinopsida > Pinales > Pinaceae > Pinus > Pinus taeda. The sequence continues at coordinate 164,088 of APFE031456090.1, forward strand.
CAACCATTGGTATGGTGACAACAAGGCCAACAATAGAGAAGTTGGTAGAGGAAGTACAATAGGCTGCCATGTAGTGCACAAAGACACTTCAAACTTTGAAGGATGCATATAGTGGTCTCAAAGTGAAGATTCAGGACAACCATATAAGTGACTCAGGAAGAGTCACATCTTTGTGTTGGGAGCATGTTGGGTAGGGTCCCCCCAGGTCAAAGTTTTATCAAAGTTCTATAAAGAGCATGCATTTGGAGGAGTGAAGCATGCTTTGCGCAGTGTTTTAGGAGTCATAGGGGCTTTAGGGTGGGTCAAATCCCCTTATTTTGTAAAAGGATGGTTTCAATTTGTATGTTTTGAGCTCCGCCCATGGTTTGTGAACCATTGTATTGTAATAAAAAAGATATATAAAGGGTTGTCTTAGTAAGTGAAAGGTCATTGAATAATTATTGATGGATATGTTTTGATGTTTTTGGCTTTGTAATTGTCATATATTTTTGTGTTATACTGAAGGGGAAGGCTCCTGTAGCTGTGTGCATGGAGACCTTGTTAAGTTTGTAGTTGTGAGCGCAGGCCCTTGTAGCTATGTGCACAGGGTCAGAAGGATTGTAATTGTGAATATATGAAGATAATAAAGAGGATTTTGAAGCCAGACCTGTTTACTTACATTTTTTACTTTAATTTATGAAATTACTATTTACGTTTGTGTTGAGCAGTAAAAGATAAGGTCATAATTAATATATGAATGTTGTTACAGTTAATTATAGTTAAGATCCATTGATTTATGCACAGTAGATAGAGTTTTAGATCCATGAAGGATTATTTCTGTATGAATAAGTAATATCATGTAACACAATAATATATCTATAGGTGATTTAGACTAAGTCATGATCCACATCATAATCCTTCTAGATGTAGAAACATGTTTCCAGCATCCCCCAATATCGCCTCAGGTGAGACTATTGTTTGCGTGACTAGATCATTGCCAAAAGGGTTTGTGATAAAGGGTTTTGTTGGTTAGTACAGCTAACTCTGAACTTGGGTCTAAGCCCCCTCAAGCCAGCAACTATCACCATTTATCTATGACCTATCGCTGCACAAGTGAACACATGTTACCTGCTTTGAGAAAAATATTAAAATATAAGTAAAATGTGCCCTAAATGATAAAAACATTTTAAAATGTTTATATAAACCCAAAAATTAAAAACAAATTTACCATTTGGTAATTTGGAGAGAACCTTTTACCCGAATTTCCCCCGATCTTCAAGCGAGGAGTGTGATTGATCCAGGACATCATTCAACGATCTGTTTGTTGCAGGTAAGAGATATGTCCTTCCTCTTCATTTTGATTGTGTTTTTAAGTGATTTCATCCATAGAGTAGGTGGTAAGGAGGGCTCGAAAAAAAATTATGTCAAGGGCGATCAGAGCAGATTTTACCCATCAGACCTACGCTGCTCTCCCTAAGCTCAACGACGCCATCGCGCTGGAAGCGTAGAAAAAATTGGAAACATATGCATTGGTGTCATGGAATAAAAAAAATTCAAAAACCTCCAAGATTAATGATTGGTTTTCAAATTTTCTTCCATAGAAGCTAATAAAAACTATGTTTATGCATGTTTCATAGGTTATTCATTAAAAAATGGTAATTGAATGGAAGAAAATAGGTCATGACACATCCCAAGATCCAAATTGCATAGAGGCTCGTTGGTCATGTAGACTTCTCAAATTCTTTTATATCCCTGGGATTAGGACCGACATAGAACAACTGTAACATTTGGTTAGATGGTGGGATGTAGGCTGCCAATTATTTATCATAGGAGATTAAGAACTCAAGATAGATATTTCAAACATCTATTTCATCACAAGTTTTTCCAGAAGGGGAGAACAAATTCAACTATCTGGTTCTTGTACTAGAGGAGAGAGTACAAATATTTTGATAGCAAGACATTGCTCAAGCTCTTTAAAAACAAAGAGTAGGAAAATAGATATAAAAATGATCACAAATCTCCCACTAAGAACGATTATTCATACCATGGCTCGACTAGTTGGAGCTTAGGCCCTACATGAAGCAACCAAGTCTCACTTCCAGTATGCAATAGATTGTCTTAGTCCCGCAATATTTAACTGGTGTGAAGGATTGTTGGTCAACATGAAATACCAACTCACTAAATGCAAGACAAGGAGATTGAAACAATTTGGCTATGGGTCAATCTTGGTGACGTTCTTCCTAGAATGTGTACCATTATTCAAATATCAGTGGGCAGAGGTGGAGGCTCTAAGACCCAAGGATCCGTGACTACTGAGATCCGGTGAGTTGATGCCTCATCATGGAGGTGTTCAAAAAATGTCTTTCCCCTGGGCATTCTTTGGATGGCTACAACAACAGCTCATCATGGTAGATTATTGGGCTTATGCCAATACAGATTTCTGGGGAGATCCCAACTTCCCACTTCCACCTAGCACATAGCGGACTGATTTAGGTAAAAACTGCTTTTAAAGTTCTTTCAAGATTTTTGATGTTTTTGTTTTATGTGAACTGAGATTGAGACTTATTATTTTTGAAAATGTTGGTCCAGAGAAACCTGCAAGGGTTTCTCTGATAGCTAAGAGGGTGGCACGGTAGATTGAGGATGCAACCTATGAGGAGGGATTTGATCCCATAGTAGAGGTGGAACACAACCTGGAAGCCTTCACAAGAGGCATTCTAGAGTATGTGACTATTGATGAGGTGCCACTGTGATATCAGAGGCATACTGTAGGGGTATCATCCAAACTACATCGGTTATTGAACCGATTTATCAAAGCTATTTCATGCTACCATGAGCACCATGTCAGTGGATATCCATATCTCTAGTTTTCATTTTCTGCACTTATGTAGGCTCGAGAATCCATGTGTCTCAGAACACAGATTTTGATTTTTTGATGTAATGGGCATTTTCAAAACTCTCTCTCTATATATATATATATACACACATGTTTTACATGTTGTATCTATTGTTCCTACTATGTGATGGTTTTCTTTTTACATGCGTCCAAGATGTCTATCTAAAACATGATTTTCCAATGTGTTTGTTAATGTATTTAGATGTCATGGAATATGTTGATAGGTAATGTAATCAAAATTTATTTCCAAGAGATGAACACGTAAGTACATCCTTAAAATATTAAAGTTTCTAACAGAGTAATTCTCGCTTAATTGTAATACAATGAGTTGTGAGTCAAGTTTAACAATTAATCCCCTAATACAAATAGAATTAGCTTTCAGTAATAGTTCAACAACTGCACTATATTCAGAAATATTGTTAGTTATACGACCTAGACATATGCCTTGTAAACTCACTAAATCACCATTGGGAGCATAGAGTGCCCACGCAGCGGAATAGAGATTATGTGTACTACCGTAAGTTCCATCAACGAAACCGACATGATGAAGAAGGTTCGTAAACATCTACAATCCAAGTAGAACATGTGGTAAGTAGGGAAAATAAGTTCACCAAATGCAAACATTCACACCAAAAATTGCACACTAATGAAGCACACACTAATGTACAAGGTATCTATGCAAAATATAGGCATAATAGTTTTTGAGGTAGAGCCCATTCCGGGGCTTAGACAACTGAGTGCCATCATAGCCAACTCACTTGTATGCACCCTTTTGTAATACACATTTAACGATATAGGGTCCATGCCACATAGGTTTGAATTTCCCAGCCCCTAATTTGTCATTAGCTTGATCATATAAGAGGACTAAGTCACCTTCTTCATATGCATGAGGGTTCACAGTTTTGTCATACTAAATTTTAACTCTTTTTTTCTGAGACTCAGTTACCAATGCAACAATTTGATGAGTCTCATCAAGATGTTCTTGTAAATATGGGATTTCGCATTCGATAGGTAGGGTCTCTTCCAAACCATAAACAAATTGAAAAGGTGTGCATCCAGTCATCATTTTGGTAGTGGTTCAATATGCTCATAATGATGAAAAAAGTATGAGATACCATGTTATGGAACCAGCTCAAGAAAAGATAGAAAAGATAGATCAACACCTTAGAATTCAGCCTCTTCGAGGGGGCAACCTCCTTTACATTACATAAATGAACAATTCTTGGATGATTCAAATGAAAAGACATCCTCTCTATATATACGAGTCTAAGGGGTCATAACACAATCAGAGCCTACATAACAATAATAATGTAAGGGCACAATAATAACAATAGTGGGCTTCTATGGGGCACAATAGTAACAATATGGGCACTACATGGGTACATCAATATAATAAGTGGGTTGTACTAATAACAATAAGGGGTTACACTAGCAGTATAGGGGCCTAACATAAACCTACTTTGGTGTCTTCATCTCAAGTATCTGATGTGGGATACGGTTCTGAACATAAATCGTTGTGTTATATGCCTTGGCCCACAAGTGTAGTGGTAGGCCTGATCATGAAACACCACCCTTGTTTCCCCTACTATGCTTATGTTCTTCCTCTCGGCCACCCCATTATGTTGAGGGTTATGGGGTACCGTCAATTCCCGTTTAATCCCTTCCGCTACACAAAAGTTATTAAACACGTTTGAGACATACTCACCACTATTATCACTCCATAGAGATTTAACCTTCTTTCCCGACTCTTTCTCCAACAATTCTTTTAACTCACAAATTATTGTGAAAGTTTGATCATTTTTTCTGCATGAAAAGTATCCCGCATTTACGAGAATAGTCATCAACAACTGTAACATAATACTTGTGTATGGTCATGGATGCTGTCGAGAATGGTCCACACACATCTGAATGGACTCGCTCTAGAATAGCCTCTGCTCGACTATCTATTTCATGAAAGGAATACTTGGTGTATTTTCCCAAAGTACACCCATTGCATCTATCAACTTGCTCAAGCATACCTTTGGGAGGATCGGTAGAGATCTGCTGCAATACATTCAAAGCCCGATGATGCAAGTGGCCTAATCACCTGTGCCACAACTCGCCAACATCTCAGCTCTGCACCCTTTCTACTTTTGTACTCAAAGCATCACACTCCTCTACCTCCATCTTATAGAGATTCTTCACTTGAATCCATATATTCTTTACTTGACCCGCGACTATGTGTCGAAGGAACATCTTTCCTTTTGAGAACACCACATCATAACCTCTATCCTCAAGCATGGAAATAGATACCAAGTTCTTCTTCAGCTCGGGCACATACATAAAATTCTTCAAGGTGAGTGGAGCCCCATGCTTCCTCTAAAAACTAATTGTGCCCAATCCAGTAACACTATACTTCCCATCATCACCTATCTAAATATGCATCTGGAGATCATTCTCCTCTAGGTCACTAAATAACTCTTTGTCGCCAGTCATGTGGAATGAAGCTCCACTATCTAAGTACCATACACTTCCCATCATTGATGACACCATGCATGAAATGAGGAAAAAGTCCAATTCGAATTGAGACTTCAAAGCCTCACCTCCCACTCCTCATCAACGCTTCTTCTTGGACTTCTTGAGTGGATAATTTGTAGCAAAATGGCCCATATCATGACAATGAAAGCACTTAGATTTCATCATGTATTTATTCTTACCGCCATGATAAGAATCTGATTTGGAATGGGAAGCTTTCCCGTTCCCCTTCTTCACCTTAATCGCTAAGGCATAATTCTCTTCATCATCAATCTTTGATGAAGATCCATCCCTGGTATTCCTCTTGATCTCCTCCTGCATCAAATCCGACCACAGTCATTTCCAATCCGACAGCTTCTCTCGACCATTGACAGAATCTTGATAACTATGCCAACTCTTTGGGAGTCTTAGAAGAGAAAGACTCACCATATCATCTTGGGCAACTGTGATTCCAACGCTTCCAAGTTCATCACAACATTGAGTGAACTTGGCCAAGTATTTTGGAATAGTCTTGCCTTTCTCCATTTTGATTTTTCAAAGTTTTTCCTTCAGTGAAAATATCCTTTGTTCACTGTTGTTCTGATACAAGTTCGTCAATTCTTTCCACATAACATATGGATTTTTCTTGCCATGGAGACTCGAGACAATGTGGTCTCAAACTCCCTCAAGGATTCTCCGCTATGCCTTCTCCACACACTTCTTCCATTTGGCCAAATTTTGTGCATCCGATGTTGTTGGCTTAGGAATTTATTGATCAACAAATTCGTTCAAGAGATTGTCCTCTAGCACATCCTCCATTCTGTCCCTCCAGACTATAAAATTAGAGCTTCCTTCCAAGGCATACTCGAGCCACAAACGGTAGAATGCCATATCTAAAGTATGTATTGCAAATTTGAATTTCACCTGTAACCCAAAACTCAAAACTTTGCAATCTCCTTTAGTATATTGTTCTCTGCTCTGATACCATGTAGAAAAACTTTTATATTCACAAGCTCATGCAATGTACTAAAGCATAGGACAAGAATCTACTTCTACTTTCAACCAGCGAAAGCCAGTAGATCGATGAAAACAATATGAACAAGAAGATGATAAATCAATGGCACATAACACAAGATGTATTTGGAGAAATCCACTGCTCAAAACCCTGCTACCTGTATTGCATATATCAGAAATATGAGTGAAGATACAAAGCTTGTCCTCACTAGAACAATTCCACACAAGTATGCTCAACTCTCTAAGCTCACAAGCTAGCTCTTGGCCAACACTTAGCCAATTCTATAGCTCTCTAAGCTCCTAATATTTTACATAATTCCTGGGATGAATAGCCTATTTTTAAATGGAATTCATGCTTCCAAAATTGTGCAATCCAAACATATGATCAATCTATGATGCATGCATGATAGTTACAATCTAGTAAATAATAGAAATGATAGTACATTGTCCCTACACTCTAGTCTCAACTGGGTCTTTCTCTGAACTGACATGCATGATTTTCTCATGAGGGAATCTTCAGTTAACTGAACTAGCACTAGTGGATGCATTAGTGCGCCAACTGACTGTTAGACCTCTATTAGTTCCAAAAACAATTTAGAACTAATTTAACTTAACTTAACTCAGTAAACTGGGTGATCTAGTTTCCATCTCAATTTAAACTCATATTGGACCCCTAAAACTTAGGGAGAACATATACATGACTACAGACAGACTTCTAACTTGAAATTCCTAAGCTAATTAAGATAATTAAGTTAATTAAGTTAATTAATATTAATTAACTATTTACAAGTTGCTATGAGAATAGAATTCGATTTTAATTCTCAGTTTAATTCAAGGACAAATTAAACTGGAATTTCTTGTTTCCATTTCTCAACAACTAGGATTTTGAGTTGTTGAAGTCATGAAGTTAATACCCCTACAAAATAAACCTACAACAATCATCGGATGCAAAGGATTTGGTGTGCTCTAACTTTATGGGCATATCGTTGGCATCACTCACATTGTTTAATATCTGCAATGCAGTCACAGAAGAGAGTGGGCCAAAAATAACTTGCATGGAGTATCTTTTGGTTAGTGGACATCCTCAAGAGTTCGTCGTTGTAGGCTCTGCTATGGCATTCATTTAATACTTTCTTAGCTTTGTTTAATGCAAGGCACTTGCATAGAATGGTGTCCACGCCTTAATGCCAATATAAGATGTCTCATATGAGGAGGTAGTGAGGGGAAAGGTGAGTAATGCATCTTCGATCATTGTGTGTGAGGTGTGGGTTTAACTTCTAAGCTTGAAGAAAAAGGTGGATGTCACCATACTAATGATCATCTATGTAGATGGAAAATAAGTGTTTGTCGGGAAAAGAATTATTGAGAGGAGACCCTTGTGAGTTTGAGGGTAGGTCTATGATGAACTCTACAAGAATAAGAGATTTCTTGCTCTTTGGAGAAGAAAATTGCATATTGAATTCTTGCAAAATGAATACCCATTAGGCATACTTATGGTTCATCATACAACGTGTAAGAAAGTATCGCATGGAATTAATACTTGTGATCATATTTGTGGTCTTCAGAATGATATAATGTTGAATCTTATGCATGGAGTGTACAAGGGCTAAGGTTATTTTTTCTGTTGGATCATAATTCAAAGCAAGATCGGAGAGGTTTTTTATTATGTAATAGATGACATTCTCTCTATTGTCACTACCTTCTTGGACTAATACCCCTATGGTGGCTATGTCTGGCAATGAGAGGTAGAGGATATAGTCCTTAGTATGGTCAAGTGGGTTGATTAGTCATTTTTATGACAATGTATCTTTTTAGGCCTTAGATGATTTTTGAGCTTCTTCAACCCACTACAATGGGATGTCTCGATGAAGAAGGTGTAAGAAATTATGCACACAAGTTACGTAATCGAGGACAAAGTGCCATAAGAATATGGCCTTACGCTACAGATTTGTAATTGCTTTAAATTTCTAGGTTGTGGAATCTCTTGAATGGATTTAAACTTGAGATGTTCAACTTTGATGCCTTGTTAGGAGACTATGAATCCCAATAATATTCCTGCATTGATGGAAAATACACACTTGAGGGGTTCAAGTGAAGGTTATATTGTCAAAACCTCTGAAACACCAAGCAGAGATCCTCCAAATGGTTTGATCACTTTTTGGAACGAATTGTATGGTGTGTTTGGTATCCTATGAGTCTCAAAAACACCTTCCTTGCATCTGGTTTCTTCCTACAAGGAGCATACAAACAAATGAGTTATGTTAGTGAGTGAAGGTAGACTAACAAAGCCTTTAATGCAATGGAACCAATGCATAAAAAAAGTAAACTAAAACTAAACTAAATAACACAAAACAAGCTCGTGAAGCAAAACAAGTCAACAAAGGAGTAGGAAAATGATCATCTTTATTGATTGTTTGTTTTGGAATAGTTACAAAGAAAGTATCAAAGACACTTGAAGGGACTTAATTTAGAAATGGTGCTCAGTAGCTCTCAACAAGGATTCCTCTTTTCAATCTCTTTTACAAGCCCTTTATCTCTCGCGGAAGCATAGAAAACTCTCTACAATTGTGAATTCTCCTCACAATGATATGCTATATTGCTTTGGATAAATTTTGGTAGCATACCAAACCACAACTTCTTCTTGTTTTTGGCTTTCCATGAACTTGTATTTATAGAAATTTTGAACACTCCTTCCCTCCTTTGGTTCATCAATGAGGTTGTTTACCTCATAAATGATATGAGAGATACCATCTTCTTGTCATTAAGAATTCTTGGGGATCAAGGCTCGAATGGTTAGCCCATAATGTCAAGAGATGAAGCATTTTTCAAGAAATTTCATGCCCCGAGGTGTTGACTAGACTTCTCTCGATCCTTGTGATTATCGAAGAAAAAATCGTGACGTAGTGAATTTCTGGATTTGGAGCACCAGTGAGGGTTGATTTTTTAATTCAACCTTAGGAAATATTTTGATTTTTTCCCCTTCATGATGTTTCCAATTGAAAATGTAAACCCTATTCATGTTGTTCACTAACTATGAGTGTCTTTTTTTGTGTCAAAATGAGTGTACCATTTTCATAATAGCAATAGGGTTTTTGGAAAGAAGGTTGTCATGGATAAGAAGAAAAGGGATGTTAACACCTCAAACCATTGATTCACCATGATGGTTTATTGGTTATGGAGGTACCTTAGCCTAGTCTAAACCATAGGAGCTTAGTCCACTCTAGATAGGAAAAATATTCCTTAAATATATTGCTTATGAGTAAAGTGTCCCATTGATGAAATGGACCTAAATACAAGAGAAAATGGCTTGATTTTAGAGTGAGGACTTATATGAAGAAGTCTTACCAGAAAATTTGGTATAAGGTATTTTAATTTTCACTAATGGACTTGTGAATTGGTGGAAATCCATTGAATGGATTTACTAGGTCTATAGGCCCTTTATAGTAACTACAAATGTTAATACCTTTCTAGATAGCTATGTAGTTGAGCAACTAGAACTTGTCCCCATATGGAATTAGGAAACTTGAAAATCTTCTTGTAAGTATTTCTGAGAAGACAACAAAATAATTCCTAGAATTGAGATTGATGATAAGAAATGATCCAATATGCACTAAGAAATTTGAAGATACCCCTTGATGTCAATATCATTAAGATCGATGAATGTGATTTGTAATAAGTTGAAGTAAAAACTAGGAAGAATAATGATCATTAGCAGACAACACTAATTTTTTCCTCTATGACTGATCATTGAATGGACTTCAAAACCTCGAGTTATTAAGACTAGAGAGAGAGAGAGAGAGAGATAGAGAGAGAGAGAGAGAGAGAGAGAGAGAGTTCATGCAATTTGGTGTATTTTAGGAATTTCACCTAAATATATTATTTATTTCCCTTCGGAAGAAGCCTGATTATGGCTAGGAGATGAAGGATTTTTGGATACCTTGGCAGGATGGTGAGGACCTTGGTATCCTTATACAGATCTAGAAAAGTATGAGCCCCATTGGAATTGGATATAATGAATAGAAGCAAGCTTAAATACTATGTCAAAATCCTACAAAAGATATTAAGTTTGGTGCCTAAAAGTTAAACCTAGCCCCAATTATATGGACAAGTTATGGCTATGATCGAGGTATGGCACAAAAGAGAGAAGGGCTAATAGGCAAATGTGTAGCAGATGTAATATTTTTCAAATATTTGAATATATAGATATATTGTCATCTAGGATTTTGTTGCAACCATAGTTTTAATAGGATGAATAGCATTAGAGGATATTTAGGTCAAAAATTTGGCCTCAAAACAAAAATATGTATAAACAAAATCAAATTTAAAAAACCAATAAGATTCAAGATGATGATGTTGTTCCCAAGGGTAAACATTTTTTAAGGGAAAAGAAGAAAACTGTGTTTTTTAATTGTATTTTTGGATTATCACATAGGCTTCATTCAATGAACTTCTGACATAGCACGTGTGTTCATGGAATACTAAACAATACCCTTAATTTGACTACATAATGGAAAATAACTTTAAAAATCACATTATTTAACCACTTTCCTATACAAACCCAATACACCTTCCCAATTTAAAAAACCCCTACTTTCACAAGATATTTTAGATATCCATTTTTTCATTAACATTTTTTATACCCCTTTATATTTTTTGGCCTTAAATTTTTGCTCCATTTTTTATACTTGCCAATATAAAAATCCTTTACCCCCTATTATATGCTCCATATAATATGTCATTTTTTCCTCAATATATATCCCCCAATATGAACACATGTGGTATGGTATTGTTCCCCCAATGAATCCCCCATGCATATTATCTGCTTATAGACTTACTCAAATGTCAAGTGTAGGCATTCGTTGAACGTGGAATTAAATTTTGCATCCAACAAGTGCCCGCTAAACATACTTTTGAGTATACTCAAACTAAAAAAATTGGAAATATATGAAAAAATGTGTTTTTTTATACATTTAAAAAAATTTCAGTGTAGGTCTACTCAAAATTATGAAGAATGGGCATTCCTTGAATGAAAAAATTAATTCTACATCCAATGTATTCCTACAATTTACATTTGAGTAATATTATAAATAGATGAGCCAAAATTACAATTAAAGAGAGTAATTTTTTTTTGTTAAATCATCTCTTATTTTATCATTTGAAGTATTATTTTATTGTTTTGTTAGGAGGCCCATTTTAGACCTCAAAATACCGCTAATGTACATTTAATATATTTGTGCTTCAAAATTCTCATTTAAATGACATCCCTTTGTAATCTCTAGATAATGGATGTCATATGGGAAAAAACCTGTAATGTTGGAACTTGGCACTTGAAGCAACCCTAATGACAAAGTTATGCAACTTATCTAAGATTAGGAAATTTTATAAAAGCAATATTTGAACTAAAAAATATATAAACCCAAATCTAAATACTAGTTAGACAAAACACTTGTGGTCATGTGGAACCCACGTGGGAAAAATCATAGGCCATGTAGGTGAGACAGGGTATGACATGGCCATTAATGTGGCATGTGATGTGTCACATGATGTGGAAGTTAACATGGATTGTCAATGTGGTATGTTAAGGTGGAACAAAGGGGAAAAATAGTTAATGTGGCAGTTGATATGCCATCCATTGTGGGATATGACATAAAGACCTAAACTTTGGAATCCAAAATTTTGAGAAAATAAGACCATTTTTATTCATTTGGATAAGCATATGCTTTGAAGGTATAGGAGTAAAGAATATAGAGATATGTATTTTTTATTTAAATGAAGTTTCATATTCATCCTAATAGTGGATGTTTCAAATATTTAGTAATCTAGGTATCCATAAATCATAATTTTAAACTAAAAGGACTTTTAGAAACATCCAGATTAGGGATGTTTTGAATATCTGGGAATCTAGATATCCAAATGTTTGACTTGTTCACTGAAGTGTTTCTCTAAGATTTGGATTCCAAATGATCCAAACATCAAAGAATCCAAATATATGGAAATTTCTATAGATAGAAGTGTAAATGAAAGACCTAAATTTGGATATGACTTGCAGTCAAGGTGTCTAACTTGCAGATGGCATGCTATATAGTGGTGACACATGGTTGTAGGATTACCACATGTTAGTTGTATGATATGTTGATGTGGCATAAAAGGGTGTATATTCTAAGGACCATAACTTTGTTCTCGGAGGATAGAATGAGGTGAAATTTATATTATCAGAAATATCTCCATGAGGAGAAGATGATGGTGACCTTAGAAAAAAAAAGGTTTGAGATGACTAAAGAAAGAGGAAATTTGGAAACCCCTCCTCCATAAAGAGACCTTGGGGGTGAATCATGTGCACCCCATTCCCTTATAGAGGCTTAGAGGAAATTGGGTATGTTACATAGTTATATCAAAATTGTGATTCAAATACTAGGCCTAGAGGGCTAGAGATATACCATAGAGATGAATTTTGATCGAGATGGAGAACTTGTTGGTTATGATTAGTAGCAATAGAAATTCTTGGATTTGACTTTGGGTAAATGGTTATGTTGCTTGTATTAGATAAATTATGTAAAAGGAAGAGTTATCTTAGAGAAAAGAGAGCCATACTTGAAAAAGGTGTCTTGAAGAAGGCTATTTTAAGGAGTATGGACTCATGTGAGTCATGTTGATGTGTAAATTACTGAAGTATATTTAAAGATGAAAATTGTAGTGAACACACTTGCATGCATGTTAGATAAATATAGATATGTGCATGTGGGTAGTTTTAGATGCCCCAATTTAAGGAAATGTTGGATTACATTATTGGAATAAATGGTGTGGTAATGGCTATATCTGAATATCCTTACAAATATTTCATCCTTGGTTAGATGATGTGGTTGTTATGATGAAAACAATTCCCCTAAGGATGGAATTATGATACATGTAAAACTCTTGGATGGCTCTTTTTGTTATGCTATGTGTTATAGGCCATTTTTCTACATCTAGTCTATAGGCCTTCAAATGGGACCAATTCACATCCTTTCACATATTGTCATCATCCCTACATAAAACCCTAGGCATGACTCTCCCTAATCCTTGAGTTTTTGGGCTTAACTGCTTCATTTCCATGCTTTTTAGGCCCGATGCACCCTACATACTGAGCAACTATGTTGCAGTGCAGTTTCTCCTTCTATGGCGGTGCACTGCAGTGCACCTTGCAAAACAATGGGGGTGCGATGATTCTAGAAATTCAAGAAAAATAAAAAAGAATCTCAAATATTCCTCTTCCAGAAGCTTCTAAAGGTTGTTCTAACCATTTAACTTGGAGGAAAGTCTCGAATCCTATCCTTCCCTAATGTGGATATTTCATCCCTTATGCCTTGAGCTCATCCTCCCATCGAGAGTGGATCTCAAGCATAGATTGATAAATGGATAAGAATTCCTAACCTACCATCCTTTATTATATATTTACTGCCATCCACAAGCTAGGGGTTGGATTTTGAATATAGCTTCTACCCTCATGTTATTGTTGTGAGAGTCATTATTCCATGCATTAGGGTGACATAGAGATACACTTTGTGATAAGGAAGGACAAGTCAACTTGGACGAGCTCTTCTACAAGATCGCCTCTATATTTGGTTGTAATTCACTCCATTTCTATTAATACAAGGAGTACATTGTTTTTCTATATATGATGTTATGATTTCATGTATTTCAATACCATGTTGATCTATTGAATGAAGTGATTGGATTATTCTACATAGATGTCATAGATCTTTGGCTTGTTTTGTTTGATTATGCAGGTTCTAATTATAGTGATTGAAACTAGGATTGAAGCACACAAGCTAAGAGAGGAAAGAGGCCTGCGATGGATTCTAGGTAGGCCTCATCCCATAATTCAATCAATTTAAGGAAGACATTGTGCCCTTTTCTTTCTATTGTCCCAGGTCATTCCACTAGGCCTAGGGAAGAAACTTCTGTCTATAGTCATAGATTCTGTATAACACTAGGGATAAGAAATTATCCCTTCACTATGTGTGAAAAAATTGAAAGGGCTACGTTAAAACAAACTTGGTTATGGATTCCTAGATAGGTGTCTCAGATGGAAAGGCATTGAGAATTGAAGTGAATGAACGTGGATATTGAAAGGAATGTGCATTGTTTTATTGGCTAAATGCATGAGGGTAAATGGATGGATCAATTAAGTTGATATGCAAGAATAATACTTATTTGTTATGTTTTGGGTAGATTGAACAATGCCCGACTTGCCTTAATGGGAGGAAATATGGCACATGGTGCTTGTGGATGAAAGTGTGAAATATAAATATACCTTGGAAAAGAGATCCATAATGATGGAAACACATGTTTAAGGATTATGGAATGAGTAATCAAGGAATTAGACCACTGCAAAATCAAATTTATTTAAAAAATGAGTGAAAAGTCATGTGTTAGGTGATATATATGAGTATTATTGTGTACGATCATATGAAGGTATGAAGGGTACATAAAGGTACCATTTAGTTCCCTATATACGGAATGATATGGATGCATGGTAAATAATGTGAATTTTAATGAAAGAGTGGAGCAAGAGCTTTAGCCTGGTGAGCCCTGGTATTGCACCAATAATATTGCAACTCCCAAGGGCTCCTCAACTCAAATTATCAACCCATGGTTTGTAAAAACTTTGAGGTGACAATGTTATATTCACAACATATATGATTCCACTCATGCCACCCTCAGTTATTACATTAGATCAAAAGGTTCTCAAAGACCCTTCCTTCTACTGAACTAGAATGAAAGCTTGATAAAAGGAAAAATTTGAAATTGCTTCTAGTTATGAAAATAGAAATTCGATTGACTCAATTTGTAAAACCCTAACTACTCAATTCATAAAAAGACAAAGGCTAACCTACTTGCAGAAATGAAGCTATGTTATCTTGCAGAATTCATCAAATTACCTTATCTATTGTAGAAAGGAAACTAATTTATCTTGCATAATTCATCAAACTACCAATCAAAATTGTAGGTAACATCTACCTAGTTCATACTTGCTCATAATTCAATAACCTACTTGCATAATAAAGAAACTAACTTTACTATGTTTTTGCAATGAAGACAAGGAAGGTTTGGAGTGGCCTAGTAGTTTTTCCTTGTCATATTATCATAGTTGGGGATCATTATGCATCTATGCTAAGTCAAAGTTGTAGTGTGGGTCAAAACTAATGAAGAAAATGGTTGCTACATGTTTGCTACAAGTGATTTCTATAGGAGGCCTATAATGCTACAGAAGGGAATCCGAGTGGTTTTTTAGGGTGAAAATGTTGAATTGAGGGTATGGAGAGGTGGATAGTAGTTGAAGAAAATGAAAGGAGGTTGGTTTGAGCCCCCATCCAAGCCTGAGACCTCTCAGAGGCCTGTGGTGCACTAGGATGAGTGCTCTCAGTGACCTAAACAAAATCGCTTATGAAACATGGTTTTTGGGACAGAGTTTGGAGGTGGAAGGAGAAATTGAAAGAGCTCAACATTGAACTCGTAAAGGTGCCCTTCCTGTAGATCAATCATCCCTACAATCAATCACATGCATGCATCCATTTATCATTTACAAAATTAAATAAATTATTATAGAAAAGATGAGTTGAACTTAAATGACATCTAATTCATGCAAACCACTAATCTAATCATTGAACTAACTTGTAAACTACAAAAAAATAAATGTAAAACAGGACAATTAACACTAATCTATTTCCAAGAAATCATAAACATAATCTTTTTAGGTTGTGGTTGTGACTCAATCAACTCGTTCTCCCACAATAGAGGTGATGTATAGGTTGCAACCACAGGATTTTATAGGTTAACTTCTACTGAAATGCAAGAAACTATGAATTTCTTGGAATCAAGAAGAAACATAAGTAAAAGAAGAGGGATAAAATCCTCTTGGTTGGGCCCAAACCCAAGGCTCTCAACCCTCTGAAACTAACTTAGATGCAGCTTAAAATCCAACTTCTCATTATCAAAAAGTGTAGGTCTATTACATCACATAAAAGTTTAAAATAACAATGTCAAGCTTAGAGCTCAATAGCTACACCTAGCTGAACAAAAAATTTGAATCCTAATGAGCTCTTCTTCTAGTTTTTTAATACAAAAAGGGCAGCTGAAGCAACTCCCTTGAAAGTAAGAATGGTTCCCTCCTTGATCTTGAAAATGGTGGATCTTTTCCTTCTTGATCTTCTTTGGACTAGGACTCACTCGGTTGCCAATGAACTCGAACTGGTTTGAGAGGATATGGTGATCCCAAGCCGAGTTTAGGGAGTTAAACCCTTGCATAGTAATAGCCTAAAAAATGCTTCATTTTCCTGCAATTAAACCACATTAGGCCACATACTATGACAAACACCTTTTACTCCTCTTACTAAGCATAATATAACGAAAAAAATGTGAATTAATGCAAGATAAGAATAGTTTTAAGGCTGTAGGATGGAATATTAATCTTCAAAATGTGCCTATTGATGGGACTCATCATAGCCTACTACCTATGAGGTTAAAATTGTTGAATATTGACCTTGTTTGAAGAATGTATATGCCTAATGGAGATGTTGAACTCCCTAGATAAAAATTCCTATAAGTACTTACTTGGAAATAAGTAAGGTTAATGTGTATGTTATATTTCCTCATGGAAGTGGAAAGGTCGTCAATAAATGTGCCTATGTTGTTTTCCATGGGAGCAATGGAAAATATAGTAATAATATATAGATTTTAAGACAAATCCAATAACAAGGTTGAGGACTTGTAGCCTAAAAGATAATGGAAGGAAAACTGGTACAAGTTTGTGATTTCCTTGATATGTGAAAGAGAATACAAGGTATTAAGGTTAAATGGGTCCTTTCATGGGTGTAAGAGATGCACATAAATGATAAAGAAATGATTGTGAGTGTTGGTCATGGAAGGGTTGAATGCCTCGATATTAATGGGAGTAATGGTAAGGATCTGAAAGGTAAACATCTATTTTTTTTTAAGCCTATGGTGAGGCTTTATATATTGATGTATAGACATGAAGAAATAAAAATGGACATGTTGTTTCTGTCCTTTGGTAAAAGGGTGACTTGAAATGTAAAGTTAGTTGAATCTTGCATGAAGGTCAAGAACTACACATAGGTGAGCATGAAGTCCAATAACGCAAGTGCTAAATAGATCAAAGATAATTGAATGGTTTGATCATGTTGGGTTACACAAAGTGAAACTAGTAAGATTGCATGGAAAAATGGCTTCATGGGTGGAATATGGAAATGCTTTGTCAGGATGGAAAGAGTTATGCAAAGGATAAAAGTATTGGATACTTGAATGAAGTAAATTGTGACTTAAAGTATATATAAAATAAAAAGATAATGGTATAATATATGTTGAGACAACTTGTATGCTCAAGAGTGCAAGGGGGGCGTACCCTTGGGATATTACAAGAGATAAAGTGAAATGTTGAGCTTGATTGAAAATTGCCAAGAAATTTTAATAAAATTTGTTTCATATCATTGATGCATTGAAGTTTTGGATGGACTTGCAATTTTTCCCTTATTGAGTTGAATACAGAGTGCAAGGTAATACCTAGACAAAGAAATCATTCAAGGAGGTCTTGACTGGGTTGATGTAAAATAATTGTACCATGGAGTCCTCAATCTATGTAAAAATATCAAAGAAAGGGAGTGTCCTTTGAAATTACTTCATGTATTGTCTATTAGCCCTTTCTTTAAAAATTAAAATTGTTGAATTGCAAAGGAGCATGATTTGTGAATGCTTGACTGATTGTTGATGTATAAAAGCACCATTAAAATGTTGAAAATGAATGAATGAGTGCATGTAAATAGAATGAAACTGGCTACTGATATAGAAGTTCTATAACACATGTTTGTATTTAATTAGTTGACTAGCAATTGATTTGTGATGAAATTGTGCATCAGGAAAAGTTGTAGGTTTTTCTTAGGAATTTGACATTAAAGACCCCTTATTGGAAATGGGATTTGAGACAGAAAAAGGTGTCTTTAGCAATTGAGAAAGTCCTCATGATAATAACATGAGCATGCTCATCAAAGAAAGATAAAGAAGGATTCATTAGAACTCCTTGAGAAATCAACAACTAAGTGTAAATGGTGATGGAATCCATATAATTATAGAAATAAACTATTCTACAATAGTTGGTAAGCTGAAGGAATTGGGTAAGAATTCCTTCAGGATAAATTATAATTTTGATGGTATTTGTCACTTGAATGCATGTATTACATGGATACCAAAGAGGATTATGGTAAATTCAGAAAGTTGCTAGCACATGGAATATGTTAAAGATATTTAAAAAAGAGAGAGAAAAAAAATATGTGCATGTGTGAGTTGTCATGATGGATAGTAATCAAATAAGTGAGTAACATAGCCACTAGATTAAAAATGTTATGGTTGAAAATGCATTGATGAATGCATGGGTTTGTGTGATGAATGAACTCAATGAAAGGTTTGCATTGTGTGCATGAGGCCATGAGTATTGGCCCAAAGGATTTTAACCTAAAGAAAATATTTTTTCCACCTAGTGGTGAGCAGTATGAAGTGATATTGTATGCTTGAATATTTGATTTCCCATGGTTGATGTGAATAGAAATGGAAATGAATAAGAAATAAATAAATATTTTCCTTAGTAGATATGAGTAGACATTTGATGGTTGGCATGTGAATGAATTTTTAACAATAACTTTCAATGGAGTATGATAAAGGAAAGAGCCTACAATAATTGGTGAAGGCAAATATGGGGAATAACAATGAAAGATATTGGGGTGTGGGAGATGTTGTAGAAAACTAGAATTAGTGTGGATATGGATGACTCAGTGTAGATGCTTCAACTAAGGGAAACAAGGACTACTACCATGCAAAGAGATGATATTGGATGATGACATGGGATGACTATTGATGTTCCCCTCATTTTGGAATTTTGGAATTTTTATTTTTTTTGTATTTTTCTATTATGCAAAAATAAAATAATTTAGATAAATTACAAGAAAGGAGATTAGTGCCCAAAAAATATGGTCAAACAATTATGCCTTCCATGTGTGGCAGGAATGGTGATAGACGTAAGTGAAAAAGAGTGGAACATCTAGGATGCATCTCCTTGGCGGGATGATAAATGATGATGTGAAAAGAAAATGATCTATGGATGAGATGGGAGGAGAATCAAATGCAATGAAGCATTATAGTATAATCAACCATAAGAACGAGAACCATTAGGAGTTTGAAGGCATAGATCAACATGATGGTTAGAAGGAAAAAGTAGGATTATTCTATGAATGCAACTTATACAAATTCTTGATCTTTTGAAGAGAAAATCGACATGGAATTTTTCATATAATGGGATAATGAAACCAAGGAAACACATGTAAGTGGATTACTTCTGACTAGCAATAAATTAATGCATTTGGGCTAGGTGATGTCACTTACTAAGCTCAATATGGTGGTGGATATAGATATATCTAGAGAGGATCCAATAATGGAAAAATGCATCATAACCAAAGGAGGTGCAATGTATGATGAAAAATTGAAGAAGTATACCTAAAGGGGCAATATTAGGTATTAATTGGAATTGGAAAAACAAGCGGCTTCCTAATGAAACACATGAAACTGGACACATAGTGTAAACGTACAAATGAAAACAAATCCATATGGGAAGTTGGAGCTCGTGAACTTGCATATCTAGTTGAAGACTACGGTGCAGAAAATTGCCTCTAGGAGAAATGTTTAAATGTAAGAAATGGGACTTGCTAGATGATAGGGAATGAGATGAGGATCCAAAAAATCAAAACAAAACAAAAAATGGAGCTTATAAAGCCCTATATAGGTCACCTATAGTTTTATAGTTAACCTTGTAAATAGGGTGGGGCTCACAAATACAAAATCATTTGTACCTTCTAATTTTTGAGATTTTGTTTGCGCCGTAAACACTTTGAAGCTCGTTGTACATAAAGCAATCGATAGATTTTTTATTCCATGACCTCTAGGTAAATGGTCCCATATTATGCTTCATTTTCATTCATTTATTTTTATATTTTAAGACCTATACGACCGGTATGGAACCCTATTTTCATTGGGCCACACAATTATTGAGGGAATGGTCATGAGACTCTTGTCACTATTTTATGTGTAGTTTTTCAACATGATGTAGGATGTAATTGAATATGTTGTCTAATTTGTTTGCATAGCTATTTGTAGGATGTTTTTGTCACTACAAGGAAAAAATATTCAAATAACCACACATAAATATCATGTGAATTGTTTGCAAATAGTCATGGTGTTGGCATGGCAGACTTTCAAATGTGTGCATGAATTATCAACATAAATTTGTTTAAGTTTTATCAGGCCACTATTATGGCATGCCTATGCTATGTATGTATTAGAAACCTACATTTTATTTAGAAATTTGAATGCAATATTAGTGTAAGTGGCCAATGAATATGGGTACATGTACCAGTCTAATGAATATTGATAAAATAATCACATGGCTAGTATGATAATTTGATAAACTAGTAAGAGTGAGACTCCAAGGATATATGCCAATGGGTGGCTACAAATGCTAGATTTCATGTTGAGATTGCTAGATAATGGGTTGAATTGGAGGACGTAGGTAGCATGGGCCACATGTTGTTGTGGGTTGAACAGAGGGCGCAAGCATCGTGGGCCGCAAGCTTCTATGGGTTGTATAGAGGGCGCGGATAGTGTGGGCCATAGGCCGCTATGAGCTTCACGGAGGGTGCATGCAAGCCACTACATGTAACACAGTTGGGGGTGGGCCGCTATAGGTTGCATGTGGGAACATGTTGAACGCAACCTAGGCCAGGGTTGCATGAAAGGCAGCAAGTGTTCAGAAAGTTATGCAGGAGTTGCACGACTGTGTAGATTGTTGTATACATGTAAAAATTGTTAAAAGAGATTTTATAAATGGTTGAGCAGACTTGATAGGGATTTTCCCCTCCCTCATATATTGAATTGAAGAGTAATTGTTTCCACTACATAAATAAAATTGGAAGTTAACCCTTGAAGAAAAATAAGCTAAGTGTTGAAGGTTAGGCATAGTTCGTAAACTCAAGTAGTGGGAAACAAAAGAGTTAGGTGGTGTTACCCCATGCTCACATGTGGTTGGAAGTCACCACTACTGTGGAGTCATGACAGGGAGGATTGTAAGACCACTTCAAGGGGAAGCTTAGTGATATGTTTCCATGAGATTGTAGTGCCAGGGTTTCATGTGATCACTATGGAATTGGGAATTTGGATTGTTGTGTAGCACAAGATTAAAGACTAGAAGAGTTTCTAGTAATAGAAGTGTTTTTTCATGTGATCATTGTAGAATGGGATTGGTTTGTTGTGTAAGGTAGCACAATATTATAGAGAAGACTTTCCACTTAATTGCAATGTTTGTGTCATGTGATCATTGTAGAATGGGAGCCACAAAATCCCTATTAAAAGGAGTCACGAGATTATTGACTAGGAAATTCATGATATCACTCAGGAATTGTGCCACATAATCACTAATGATTGATGCCTAGGGAATTGGAGAAATCATAACCGTGGATGTTGGATTTGGAGAGGAAAGAAATGAGAAAAAGGAGCATAGGATGTGTGAAAATGATAGGATGGTCATATAAAAGAATAACAACATACATATATTATAATTGAGTCAAAATTTTTGCATGTGTTGCAATATATGGTAAAGTATGCGTACTCTTGGGAAATTTCCAGTAAATTTTAATGTTAGACTTAGGTGATAGGGGGCATATTGGGTTAGAAAATACTCTTAGTATAAACTTTAAGTGGGATAAGGGCTAAAGTAAGAGAGGACGACTCATTTTTATAGTTTGATTGTTTTAAGGGGGGATTTTTCGATAAAATTGAATAGGGGAAATCCCAAGTCAAGGTTTAAGGGGGGTTTTTTGATCAAATTGAATAGGCGAAAAAGTCAAGTTTACTTCACAATAATAGTGGTTTTGAGCCCATTGTTTTGTGCTAGTGGATTGCATCTAATGGAGCCTTTAAAATTCTATGAGGAACTCTATTTTAAAGTGCCACAGAGGTGTGTGATGAATGATGACTTGGCATGGTTTTGGCCAAGGGACTAATGGAATTCCTTTAGTTTGGTTTTTCTCCAGTGTACGGATTTTACCAAGGTAAACTATGTGCATTGAATTGTGCTTATGTTTAATGTTTTATTGTTGCTTGTTATTGTATTTTTCCTCTCATTGAATATTTGTGCCTCTATGGTAATTAAATTTAACAGGTTTGATACTTTGCTTCTCACTCATGTTGTTGTACGCACTATTTCACTCCAATCATGTGTTGAATCCTAAATTGCATGCAAATATCCATTCCCCGCCATTTCCAAGGAGACCCACCATGTTCCCTCCTTATCGACACCCATCTACTATCATGCTACCTTCCCATTGTTTATAACCACTTAGTCATTGTATATCTCTCATATCCTTCTTGTAACATAATTATTTTCCTATTCTTAATAAAAGGAAAACCGCAAATACAACTCATGATTTTTTTGCTTCATCATCAATTTTGCACAATGCTTCATCTCTTCATGGGTTGAATGTAATACCATATCAAGGTTTTGAATATATTTCCTTTTTTTTTAAATCATATACATAAAAAAACAAGCCAAATCTTGCATGTTTAATCACATGCATGCAAGTTGGCAAGTACAATTTATCAAGAGCATGCCAAAGGCCCACAAGAACATGATGCTAAACCATCAATAAATTAACTAACAATGTACAATTAAATATTGAAATTAAAAATACCTATAAACTATATTTTGCAAAAGTCCAATCCTAAGACAATTGCATTCAAACTCCCACAAACTACTTTATAACAAGATCCTATGAACTAGCCTTCAATAGAAAAGGGGGGGACACACCAAGGGACAAGTTTCCACCTAACCAATGCAACCACCTTCATAGGTGGTTCTCCCCTGTGCAAGGTTCAAGCTTAATGAGGTAATGAAATCATAGTTCATGATAACTCTCAAGAATCCAATCCCAAAGTTACTTAGGAAGAAATTAATCATCCTTACAACAATTCATATAAGGTGTGGTGTAGAGACTCTTAGACTTGCAACGCATCTAAACTCCCATGGAATTATGGTGTGCAAGGGTCTTCCTACCACCTTTAGCTAGTGATAATAACCACAATAGTAGTGGTTCCTCCCTTCATACAAGGATCTCACTACCACTTATAGCTAGTTTTCAACAACAAAAACCATGGTATCTTGTTATCTAAAGATCTTAGTACCACTTTCATTTGGTGATTGCAATCACACAGGAATGCATCCTACAATTTGGTCCCAAAAGACAATAGTACAAGGGGATAGGCATATTGAACTTTAGCACCTCTTCATGTTGTGGGTAAACCCCCCAACCCCTTAATCCACACAAACTTGATTGGCATAGACACAATTATGCCAAACCAATTATTCTCATATCAGAAGTCCCCCCACCATCCTTAGCTTCATGGGTCATTTCCTCATGATATAGATAGCCCAAATAGTGGGTAGGCCACTTTATAATTTTTTTTCATGCAACATTTTCCCAATTTTGTTTCTTGGTTTTCTTTTTCCATGCAAGAGTGAATTTGAGCTTGAGGGTGAACTTATCATATAACATCATATTAAATGGGAACTACTTAACATACACCATCCATGCTACATTCTTTGGGTCATGTATATTTGCTATGGAAAGGAAATTAAGAAAATCATCCCAAGAGAGAAGTCCGACCAATAATATAAAACACCCAAAGCCTAGCTAGAGGGTAACTAGTGTGTAATACAAAACTGTATAATAATTATTGGAAGGAAACATAACAATTATTACCAAGATATGATTTGACAACAACTAGCCACCTAGGAAAAATTCAACAATTATCCATGGAGGATGATATGAGCAATGTCTAAAACTAATTAGTGAATATTCAATAACTCATAAACAATAATAAACTCCACCAGCATAAAAGTTGAATATCTCACACAACACCACATACATCAAGGGTTGTTACATTCTAAAAGTCATTAATGTCTCCCTTCTTGTTTAGGGAATTTATATCATGTCACCTAGAACAATCCATTTCATAGGTCCTATGGAGTTCTTAGTCCCATGTCATAACATATATTGGACTCTATGATTATGGTCCTTCAGTCTAATTCAGCCCATATTTTGACTTTGTAGCCTTGATCATGGAGTCCCACTCACACCATTAATCTAGCTTCATCTCTAATATGCTCTCAATGTTACTCATCTCTTGGTCTCATCTTGGTATAGTTTTCCTATTAGGGTTTATGGTTACTAATTAGGTCAATTGTCATGTATCCTTTAATCAATGGAAGACATGTATCTCATACCCGACATTGCTTCTTCCCATTATCATCAAGGAGGGTGGTTGGAGTGACACTTAAGTAAAAAATGTTCAAAACATGTCATTCATGCACTTATAAAAATTACCATATTTTAGGGGTGAAAGGTGCTAGTGGGGGAATTACTTAGCCCTAGAGGAAAATTTAAAATATCATATTCATGGAGTCTTAGCAAGACCTCAAAAAATTTGGAAAAAAGGTATACATTGTTTCAAGGTTTTCGTTGAACACTTTTCAATTGCATTCAAAAACTAGTTATTGTGGGGGACTTGAAGATTACTCTTGGCCATATTATTGTAATCTCATCCTCAAATGATCTGGAATTAAACTCAATCCTCAAATGCATCAATAAACTATTAAATTTTTTAGAGGAATACATGGTCTAGCACATCCTTCATAACAATAAGACTTTGACACATCAACAAGGCAACAAATAAATGGATTATGAGGTCATATCCATTATAGTAAATGAGATGATGTCTTACCTCTCCATTCTATGAACATGAGAAGTAGTGGAAATTGGACCGGATAGTTGGTGCTTGCATGCACAAGTAAAATTTTAAGGGAGATAAGATGGGAGCCAAGCGTGTGGTCTCTTGTCGAAACTTAATTCCCAATTATGTCACAAGAAGGTGCTGGCATATCTCTATGGTGTAATGTTATCTCCTTCAACTACTAATTACGGTTAAAAAGGACAACATAACATCTACACGTCAAAAGGAAATTTAATTAATAATTTTTTATAGTATCAATCAACCATCATGGACTAATCTTTTCAATCATCATCCAATAATTCTTAATGTTACATGGTCATTATCAAGAAAATTTACTATTGTTTTAACTCAGTCGATAAGAAATCATTAGTGTCTACCACAACTAATAAAATCATATAGGTGTCTAATAACGTCATAACCAATCACCATAGAAGTAAGCATAAGGGGAATAATGAGTCCAAGACATGACCTCCTATTAGTTAGACTAAGGCATCAATACATCAATAACACCTTCATCATATAACATCATATCAAATGGGAACTACTTACCATACACCATATATGCTGCATTTTTTGTAATGTGTAGCTTGGGAGGTACTCCCATAACCCTTGGAGTTCGTGGGAAATGTACCCAAGTGGTGGGCTTTGTACACAAAGTAGTGGGCTAAAGATCCTAGTGAAAGATGATTTTTTATTCATTGGATGCATGAGGGGCACCCTTGATGGGCTAAGGGGCACCTAGGGCCACAATGGAGTGGGTGAAAGCAAATGAAAGAAATTTTATTTCTTATGTTAGTGGTGTTTTGGCATGTAGGCTCAAGTTTTCTTGAGCTAGAAGACATGACCCTCAGTGAAAAGTGAATCCAACAAGAACACTAAAAGTTGTGAAATTTTTAATCTATTGCAACAATTGAAAAATATTGTTCTAGCTAATTAATATTAAGTGCAGTTTATTTGCTACGACAAATAATGAATAAAATCACAATTCTAATTTTCACCATAAAAATGTTGCGGAAAATAAAATTTTGGAAACTGAGAAAATGCTAGCACACACATAATAAAATTGACACAGTTATTTTTGGACAATTGCTCTTAGAAAAACCCAATGTGGGAAAATCGATGCAGTAAATGAGGGTTTTATTATTATGAAGTAATGAATAATACGAGTACAATCTGGATGTTGAAAACTAGAAATCCTCAGCAAGAAAATATGGCAAAATTATTGAGGGAATTTCTCCCTCCTCCATGGGAAATCCTGGCACAACCTCACTCAAAAAATTGGTCATCCAAAACCCCTGCACAAACCTCTATGCAGATGTTGTGCAACCTTTAACTCACACTCTTGGAATATGCCTTTGATTCGGACATCCTACTTGCTACTACTACTAGAAGTGATCCTCTAAAGCTCTAGAAAAAATTATTGGCCTTTGGAAGCTGGATCAACCCCCTGCTTAGCCAAATCAATCTTCCACTCTAGAGTTGACTGTGAAGTCCCTGCAGAGCCTCTAATGGAATAACTCAACCTCCTCTCGATGCCTATCCAAAACTAAAAATATTTCTCAAGACTCATTGACTCTTCTCCCTCTCCATCTTTTCTTCCCTTCTGAATCGAACTCTCTCTGCTCAATTATTGGATGCTCGATCTAACAAGGAAATCGACCGCTCAAGTGTATTCTCCATCTACCCATAGACTTGCTCTTATAATCTCTCGTTGGTGAACCAACAACCATGATTAGATCCTCATCAATGGCTAAGATTATCTTTGATTTGATCCATGTGAATTTATGGAAAATTCTTACCTTAAAAAATTATTTGTTGTTAATTAATCTCTTTTCCTAAGTTAGACTTAGGAAATATTTAATTATTGATCAATTAACTCAACTTAGTCACTTTAGGTGTTTTATTCAGAAACTTTTTTTGGGTTTTGGAGATCTAGTGTTTCTTAGCCTCTATGACCAAAGTTGAGACTAGAACACCTATCCAATGCTACAAAACTAACACTCCCTCTTAGCAAGGAAGGTGTTCTCTCTCACTCTCTGTCTTGTTACATCCTCCCATGCATGTTGTTGATGTCTGACAATTGTGGCAACTTGCCACTATGCATAGTCTAATTCATCTACTACTCTGAGTTGAACCAAACTTCATCTATGCTACTACTAACACTGCACTGTACACCCTGTACTACAACCAACTCTAAACCGTGTTGCAAAAAATATCATGTTGTTGTTGCTACTACAACGACTGCAACTTAGAACTAATCAGTAAATCAACTATCTCTTTTTCATGGATCTACAATTGTATATTGAGCCTTTGACTATTACTAGCCTCTGCTTTGTCTACTAAATAATTATCTACGCTACAACATATGACTCCAGCTAGTGCTGCAACTATCCCTGAAGAATTGACTGCTCCATCATACATTGATCCAACTGTTATTGAATATTGTGTGCCCCTCTAGCAAGGTTAATGATCCATGAGGAAATACATATATGATGTTATCCTCCTTGGACCATGCCCAAAAATCTACAACTCTAGTGACTAAAGTTTAATGTCACCCCACTTCTCTCCTTGAGGTATAGCTGCATACAATGTGAATTCATCCTCTAACCTAGAAGATAAATTTTCGATCTTCATCAAAGTTTTTGCCTAATCTTTCATATCCTTCTTGTCCTTCATTCTCTTGGGACACTAGGTATTGTAATGATCACACTCACCACACCTGAAGCACTTGATCTTCGAGATAGCCTTCTTCTTTTCTCCTCCCTATGAGCATTATTCCTATATGGGGCCTTTCTTTATCTTCCCCTTTCATGCAAGGGTAATTTTCTCCTATTCTTGCACACCCTTCAGCCTTTTACTATTGTTTCCACTGATATTTCTTTTCATTAGAGCAAGCCTCATCTCCTCCTCTGTAAATTCTACCCACAATCAATCTCAACCAGGTAGTTGATCTCATCCAATGAAACCTTGGATGAAAGTGGTCCACTTCAGAGTGAAACCATTGAGAGTTGTACGCACCGGCTCACTCCCTTGAGGTGCTTCTACAACTACAAAAATATTGTCTCTGACATCCTCAATCCTGGTAAGATAAGGATCAACTCCTTCACCCTTCTTCATCCTGGTCAGCCTCAATTTCTTCTTCAAGAACATCTTCTGATTTGTAGAAGGATTACGGGAAAATTTAGCAATAAAATCCCACATTTCTTTGGTCGTATTCTCGATCGTTAAGTGTGAGACTATATGATCCTGAACACCATCAGGGATCAACCACTTTTCCTTGTCCATCTTCTTTTTGTAGTTCTCTAGCTGTTGCGGGTATAAAGGTACAATTACAAATCTCTCTGCATATGTCCTCAGCCATGCTCATCTAGCAGGAAAAACATTTTGTCTTTTCAAATATAGTAGTTGGATGCTTCATCTAGCCTATCCCGAACTCAAAGTCCTGTTGAGGTAATTTTTTTCAAAATTTTGAAGTGTAAATAAATTGATATGCAAAGGGAACAATGGCCAAAGCTTCTTGGAGGATTTATTTAGTTAAAGGGTTATACTAGTTCTGATAGTTTGATAGGAAACTTCTCTACATAAAATATTGTCTGGAACATAAAGGGGAAAACATGTAGATTACCATTGCTTCCCCAAACCCTAATGTAAATAAAAATCTCCTCTATGAACCAATCCTTAATTCTTGATAAACAATCCATGGAAATTGTAGACATTTGTTGATGTTGTGATCAACACCCTCCAAAATTTTGCCTACACTTGAATTTTGGAGTCTATTAAGGATATTGCAATTTGTTATCCCATGGACACTTCATGGTTGGTTGATGTTTTGTAAAGTGTTTGATGTTATTTTTTGCAGCATTGGATGTGTTCTAGCCATGAAATTTTGTGGTGAGGCTAGAATACATGAGATCTCAAAAAACTATAAATCGTTTCTAGAAATTCCACCTAAAGTGTCTCAATTAGGCTATTAATCATTTTTTAAATATTTCCTAAGTCTAAACTTACGGAATATGGTTAATTAATTGGTATTAATTGAGATAAGGTGATAATCATCTAAAAACTAACATGAATCAACTTCAAGATGATCCTAGCCATTGATTAAGATTTAATCTTGTCCGTTGGAGTCCCAACAGAGGATTATAAGAAGAAGTCAATGGGCATTTCGAGAAGATACTTCTGCATTTGATTTTCGTAGCAGATCGATTTCTAGAGAGCAAAAACAATTTTCGAAGAGCCATAGATTGAAGCATGCTCAGTGAGGGGAAGAGACAATGATCTAGAGGAAGTTTTCAAGATCCACAGAGACAACAACAAGGGACAAAAGTGATCCACGATGAAGCAGCGTAGGGACTGCGTAGTAGCTAAAGTAAAGTAGTTTGATTTAGCTAAGAAGGAGGTCGATTTAGTTTCCAAAGGTCGGGAAAGTATTCCAGAGTATCGGAGAGTCACGTCTAGAAGAAGAGGCAAGCTAGATGACTTGATTAGAGGCATATTCGAGCCACACATGTTAGAGGAAATGCAGAAGGGCTTACAGTGGGTTTGGACAACCAATTTTCTGTAGAAGCCAATGTCAAGATTGCTTATGAGGTGAGAGAATTTTTCTCTCTAACTATTTTTGTAAAATACTTGCTGATTGGATTTCTAGTTGGAAAACCATAGATTGTACTTAGATTTCACTATTGCGTAATAAAATAAAACCCTCATTTGTTGCACCGGTTTTCCCGCTTGGGTTTTTCCGGGGACTTTGTCCAAAAACAACGATGTTAATTTTTATGTGTGTGTGTTAGCATTTCTCAATTCCAACGCTATTTTATTTCCACGGTATTTTATTTGTGAAGGTTGCAGTGTGTTTATTTCAATGTTGTCGTAGCAATAAATTGAATAATTAATTTATCAGTTAGAAGAAATAATACCAGTTGCTGCAATAGGATTCTAGTTTTAAGAATTTTCACATGGTATAATAGCATAAGTGATGAATCGAGAAGATCAAAAGTAGAGAAAGAATTTTGATGCTCAGAGGCAACAACGGGCCGAATTATTGAGGCAGTGAAGTGCTCAGACATGCAGGCTGAATTGTTGGGCCAAAAGTTCGATTTCCAATTGCTAGGGTGCAAACAAATCAATTTCCCAGGAAATTGATTCCAACAATCAGAGGGAGCAATTATAGCTCACAATTTCAATGAGTAGATTTCTGGTTGGATGCATCAATTTTCTATTGCAGCAAAACCAGCATCGGGTGGAAGACAAGAGCACACATAGTTGAGGGAAAAATTATTTCGGGCAACTTCGAGTCTCACAAGTTAGATTTTTCCTTGTAGATTGGAAGTAGTTATGAGCAGATATTCTCACTCTAGAAGGGAGTGTGAATAGCAGAGCAATAGCCAAGAAGAAGGAAAGAGGAAATTTTCAACATTTTTTTTAGATGGCCACTATAGGGAATAGAGATCAGGATAGGTTGGATGGATCACCCAACTATGTCATCTGGAAGGCCAAGATGTCCTTCCTTCTAGATGAATAATGCCTGAAAACTTACATTGATAATGTAGTAGCAGTTCCTCATGATGCAGACCATCTCAAGGAATATAGGAAGGAGATGGCATGGGTGAAGCGGTTGATCCTGGATGGAGTTCGAGATCATATAGTCTCACATATAGTGGCCAAGGGAATGACCAAAGAAATGTGGGATTCTCTCTCCATGATATACCAAGGTATTTCTGAGCAGCATAAGATGTTCCTAGAGGAGAAGCTGAGATGCATCAGGATGCAAAAGGGGGAAGGCATAAATCCCTTCCTCAATAAGATTCAAGAGGACTGAGACCAATTTTCAGCTATTGGGGAAGCACCTCAACCTTCAGAGTTAGTACGATTGGAACTCAATAATGTCTTAGAGGATTGCAGGTCTTCATCCATAGTATATTAGGCAAAGACACGTTACTAGGATGGGATAGAATGTGGGTTGATTCGCAGCAGGAAGATTTGAGACGAGCTCTATTGAAGAGATCCATTAGTGGCAACAGTAACAGCGGATCGAAGATGGTGAAGGAGGAGGAAAATTTTGCCCTCGCATCAAAGGGTCCCAGTCAGGGGTAGGGGGCGCAGAGAAAGAAGAAAAAGGACATTTCAAAGTTCAAGTGCTTCAGATGTGGTGAGCTTGGTCACTACAACATGCAGTGTCATCTTAAGAAGAAGGAAAAGTTGGAGAATCAAGACCAACAAGTAGTGTCAACTAAGATTAACTAGTTGTCCTCCAGATTGGAAGAAGACTTCACGATGTTGGAGCCATACCTCCAAGAGTGAGGTGGGGTGACTTGGAGTTGTAGCCTAGAGAGATACAAAGATTGGGCAGGGGCCCTTGAGGAGTCCAACTCATGGATCATTACCTGGCTATGGGGGCCCACAATATTCAGTAGCAGGATGGATTAATGGTAGTTGATGAAGTTAGTACCAGAGTGACAGTTGTAGGCTAGTAGCAGTCAGATGTTGAGGAGCATAGTTCAGTGCAGACAACAAAGCAGGTGGCTTAGTGCAAAGTTGGTAGCAACGCAGATTCTTTAGTGATAGTGCAGACGCTAGTAGTAGTCAAGAATCGGGAGACATAAGAATCATGATGAACACAATTGATTCAATATTTTGGATGCTTTTTAGTTGAAGTAGTTGCATTTGCATCAATAATAGATGATTGGGAGTTGTAGTGTAGATGCAGATTTCACAGCAGTATGGTAGTGTCAGCAACAACACATATGAAACATCATAGTTGTGCAATAGTTGGTGTGAAGAAACAACATGAAAAAGGTGATATAGAGACCAGGTGTTGTAGCAGAAGGATGCAATAGGTTGCAG
This sequence comes from Pinus taeda, assembly GCA_000404065.3. NCBI lineage: Eukaryota > Viridiplantae > Streptophyta > Pinopsida > Pinales > Pinaceae > Pinus > Pinus taeda. Next base: position 196,195 of record APFE031456090.1, read on the forward strand.
CATGAGTTGTCGGAGCACTAGTTGGACAGAACACATTCCTCACTAAGAGGGAGTGTTAGTTTCTAGAGCATCGGATGTGTTCTAGCCACGAAATTCGATAGAAATGATAGAATACATGATATCTCCAAAACCCATAAATCGTTTTTGGTAATGCCACCTAGAAGTGTCTTAATTATATTATTAACCATTTTCTAAATATTTGCTAATTCTAAACTTAGGGAATATGGTTAGTTAATCAATGTTAATTGAGATAAGGTTAGAATCATATAGAAACACACATGGGTCGACTTCAAGATGATCCTAGCCATTGATTAAGATTTAATCTTGGTCATCATAGTCCCAACTGAGGATTATAAGAAGAAGTTGATGGGCACTTGGAGAAGATACTTTTGCAGTTCGATTTTCTTGGTAGATCGATTTCTAGAGAGCAGAAGCAGTTTCTGGAGAGCCATAGATCGATGTAGGGTTAGTGAGGGGTAGAGACAGTGTTATGGAGGAATTTTCTAGATCCGGAGAGACAACAGAAAATGACATAAGTGATCCATGTTGAAGCAGCGCAGGCACTGCACAATAGATGAAGCAGAGCAGCTCGATTCAGCTAAGGAGGAGGTTGATTTAGTTTCTAGAGGTCGAGAAAGTCTTCCATAGTGTCGAAGAGTCACTTCCAGCAGAAGAGGCGGGATAAACAACTTTCGCAAAGGCATATTCGAGCCACACATGTGAGAGGAAGCGTAGAAGTAGTGCAGAAGGGCTTACGCTGGGGTTTGGATGACCAATTTTCTGTAGAGGCCAGTGATGGGATTTCTTGTGGGGTGAGAGAATTCTTCCCTCTAATTATTTTTATCAAATACTTGTTGATTGGATTTCCAGTTGGGAATCCATAGATTCTACTCAAATTTCATTGATGTATAATAAAATAAAACCCTTATCTGTTGCATCGGTTTTCCCGCATTGGTTTTTTCTGAGAACTTTTGTCCAAAAACAATGGTGTTAATTTTCATGTGTGTGCTAGCGTTTCTCGGTTCCAATGCTATTTTATTTCCGTAATATTTTATTTGCGAAGCTTGCAGTGTGTTTATTTTGATGTTATTATAGCAATAAATTGAATAATTAATTTATTAGGTAGAATAAATAATACCAGTTCCTGCAATAGGATTTCAGTTTTAAGAATTTTCACATTTGAATCTTCTTCTTATAATATTTTAAATGTCAAAGTCACTTGCTCACATTTTCTCATAAACACGCTTCCTTTTGTGCAAGATTAAATAAGAAATGCATAACTCTTGTGCAATCTCTAGGAATAATGTGTGCACAATGTTCAATACCATACACTGTGCAGCCTATGTCGACAATCAGTGTGCACTCTTTGCTGATAGTTCTCCTCTCACTTTGGTTGCAATTGTATTATCACTTCAGTGAATTTTCTTAACTATTGCTTTTGGGAACTTTTGTTTTCACAAGTGTCACTTTCACCTTTGCGGCTAGTTCTTTTGTTTTCTTTCACTTTAACAAGTTTTGTTTTCATGTTATCTTCACTCTAGCATGTCTCACTTTCAATTTGTTTACCTTTTGAAAGTGTCATTTTCATGTTTTCTTATTGTTGCAAGTGTGGCCATTTAGATTGTTTTCACTCCTATATGTGTCACACATTTTTATATCACTACAGGTAGCTCTAGCACACTTTTCTACATCAGATGGTCCTACATATCATTAGAACATGCGTTAGACACATTCCTACAACTTAACACACTTTCTGGTCGTAGTCAACATTTATGTTGCAACTTGTATTCTAAGTGTCTTAATGAGGTGTTTCAATTGTCCCGCTTAGAAATAAGTGTCACTTCGTTGTCATTTCAAGGTGTGAATGGTGATCATGAGTCTTGTGCATTTTCCTGGCTTGTTTTGATGCCATTCATGTGTGTGATCTGTGTTTGAGTCTTATTTAGATGACTTTCTATCTTCACTACATTGGTCCCACACTTAGCCAAGTTGGAGCACTTCTTGATCCCCTTTCCTAGTGCAAGTTTTGAATGCATTATCCCTCTTACAAGGTGATGGACACAGCCTATTCATGAGCCTCATTGATACAAAATTCCCTTCCCATACTTTTTCATTGAGCCTATCTCAAGTTCAGCTCTTGAGGTGGCGCATTGACTACCTTCAAAGCATAGTAACCTAACCCTTGTTGCTTGTACAAACTCACTGCATTGATTTTTTATAACCTCTTCCTTGCATAGTGCATATATCACTCTTAATTAATAGCAAGAACCTCTTCCATCCCCTTGAAAAAGAAAAATTCACAATGAAAAGGACCTTCTCCCTTCACAATGCAATGAAAAACCTCCTAAGCTAAGTGACCCAGCTTTCTATTGCCTCCCTCAGTGAACTGCGCAATTCATCTTTCTAGTGAGCCTCTCCTAGTGTATATCACAATTCTAGTATATAGTAAGCCTATGTTGAGGCAAATTGTTATGCCCTTTAAGACTCCTCTTCCTTCCTAGTACAAGGCGCATTTTTAGTTAACAGTGACACAACCCTTAGCCACTAAACTTTCCCAATGCACAAGAAGAAAATTATGTTTCCTTTTAGGTGTCCTCTTCCTTCTTAGCGCATAACACAACTCTAGTTAGCAATCCTTCAACCATGTCCACTAAGCTTTCCCACTGCACTAAACACTTTCTCAGGGCTCTCCCTCCCAGCGCATGGTGTAGTCCTAGAGCATAGTGAGGCCTCCTCTTAGTCACTATCAAGTCAAATTGCACAACCATTGTCTTCCTCTCCCTTCAACCCTGCACATTATGTAGTCTTAGTCAATAAGATCATCACATTGTTCCTTTCACTTTTCCACTATGTTGAACCTTAAAGAACTCCTCCTCATAGTGCATGGCACAGTTCTAGTGAGAAATGGTGTCTTTCTCATCCACTATTAATCTCAATTGTGCCATCCTCAACAAGCCTTTCCTTCTCAGTTCTTTCATAGGCCTATCATAAGCAGCTTCTTCCATGAGCAATATAGAGATATGATAGATGATTTTAGACTGATCTTTCCTTGTCATGACTGATCTTCATTGGTAGGTGTACCACCTCAACATGGCAAGGAGATGCCCAAGGAAGATAGTAAGGAGGAGTAAGGAAACACTTGTAGAGAAGAAGCACAAAGAAGAACCATCATGAAGACATGAAGTATATCTTGGACCATAAAAGAATGAAGACATTGCATGATAACTCAGAAGGTCCCAGCATTGATCCAAAACCCTTTGTATGGTAAAAGATGAAGGACAAAACAAATCTTTCATGAATATGAAGCACAAAGCAGATCTTTCATGAATATGAAGCACAAAGCAAATGTTTCATGAATATGAAGCACAAATCAGATCTATCATGGAGAAGCCAAACTCATTACAATAAGATAAGAGCTTGGCATTGCCACATCACCCTGAAGTTCCATGTCATTAATGTCAATTCATAGCTTGAACAAGTGTCACCACAATGTCATATGTGTATGTGTGTCTTTCCACATTATGTGGAATGCAATGATGTATCATCAAAAATAAAATGACAAAATGTAATGTGTGGAAGTCTAAGAGTCACATTTGGAATATGAAAAGTCACATCTGGACTAAAGAGTCTTATAGAAGTTCAAAGGTCAATTAGGAGTCCAAGATTCATTAGGGTAGCTCAAGAGTCATAGGGGATCTGAAAGGTCATTACTCTTGTTATAAAAGAAACATCATAACTCAATCAAAGGGATTTTTGAGGCTTAGGTTTTGGAGAGTTAGCTTTGGCTTCTTCAGCTTGACCTAGGAGAGAAGATCATTCCATGGAGAAGCAAGAAGTGACTTAATGTTCCACTATTGGAACTAGTGTCTCATCATTGTAACTATGTACTTGGATCTTTCACTTAATAATTAGAGGCTCATTGAGCCAAAAAAAATTCATCCATGTATTGTGAATGTTGTAAGACTATTCTTTAGATGTTTGCAGTATATGTTATGTTCATATGTACTAAATAAATTGAACTACTTCATTGGCTTTGGTACTTATCTTGTTGAATGTGTGTTGTATTTTCTTTAATATTCATTGTGTATATGTGAAATACTTCATTAGATAACTAACCAATCTTTCTTTTCTCTCATGTGCCTCTCTTAGGTTAGTACTATTACTTTCCTTCCAAAGACTCACTCTTGTCTCTCCCCTCGTGAAATTTTCCTTTTTCACATTGCAATTGGTGTTCCACGATGTCTACTTACTTGTTGAGTTCAAAGGATATGTGTGTAATCTCTTATGTTATGCATTGCAACCAAGGAAAACCTTGAGTTATGATGGTTGGGTTGATACTCTAGATGGGGCTCCTACTCCAAATGGTGTGAGGTCTAATTGAGACTTCACATTGGGGAGGTCCCCCTGTGTGTTGGAAATATCCAACACCATCAACAAGATTCTAGGAAGCCTGGAACTAAAAATGATCTGGTAAATGGGAATCATGACAAGGTGACAAATGAAATAAAAATGATTGAAATAGTTCTCTTCCCATAATATGCTATGGTAAATGTGGATGGGAAGAGTGTCAGCAAGTGTCCATCTCTAGCCCATATATGGAAATATAAAGACAAACAAATGGCTTCCATTACATAAACAAACATGTAAAAAGGAGGATTATGAGTGGCCCTTTGTTTTGATTAGAAAACAAGAATGTGTTTAGCTAAATTGTCAAACAAAATCTGAGACCAATTAAAAATAAACCTTTCGGCAACCCTCTAAATGAGAGGTACCTAGTCTTTAGGGAATTGTGAGACATTTTGATAGGCGAGCAACCTACAGAGCATAGTTGTGACATAACAAAAAGGATTAGTTAAGGATTGAATGGATTACATGCCAAAGGATTCTTCCTTGTGCTTATTTGGGCCACTTCTCCACTCGCTAATCAAACTAGAAACTTCTTTTTCTTTACCCTTGCATTCTTCTTTCATGAAACTTTCAACAAAATAGAAATTGTATACTAGATGCGGCTCAGGTAAATTGTGTATACCTTGTATATGTTGAGGCTTGAAGAAACCAATTATAGTTCCTCTTGAGGTAATGAACTTCCTCTCAGTGATATTAATGTTCTCCACCGCCCAACAAATCAAATTTTTGTAATGGATAATCTTGGGACACTCAACATGCATACAGGATTTGAAAGCATCTTTGTTTGTTGTTTCATATGTTTCATATGTTTTATTGTCAGCGTGGTTTGCAATTGCCACTGTCGGCCTTTTAAAATACTCTGCTAGCAATTCCTCTTCAAGAAACACATGTCCTTCCAATATGAAATGCCATAGTCTCTTGTACATACAATATCTGAAAAGAGAAAAGAGTTTGGCAACTTCTCATCAATAATCTCTTGAAATGGCCCAGCTATTTGTTCCAGAGGTGTTTTCTTCTTTGGCTTCGTCATTTTGACAATTGGTACAGATATTTCAACAGTGATAAGATGTAACAAAGAAATCCAAGATTAGAGGGGTTTTACCAAGTAAATGCAAGATAACCCACAAACTTAATATAACTTCAATCAATAAAAAATGCATTAAAAAATGGCATGCAATAGTTAATCATATGAAAAGGTGGTAAGTATAATAATTTATTATAGGCATGCATTCCAACTTGCCACATTATTTTGATAGATGCTCAGGTAGCGCGTTCTTATTTGAAGGGAAAATGAGTTGTGAGATGTTGTGGTTGTTTACATCATCCCACGAGGTTAGACCCTAGAAGAAACAAAGGAGGCATACTTAAGGGATCACCAAAATGACTAGACTCTGAGATGACGTGTAGAGGGAATATATGTGTCCCAATAAGAGGTCATATAAGCATTGTGTAGATGAGTTGAGTCATCCCAGGAGCAGAATCCTGGAAGGAATAAGGCATTAGCGCATTGCAAGGGGTAGGGATGGCTAGGAGATAGAATATGTGGAAAGGGAAAGGTTCAATGCCCAATAATAAGGCAAGGAAGAAGTGTGAGTGGGGCCAAAAGAGAGAGTGAAAGGGTGAGTCAACTTGACGCTGAATTGTCTCGACGCTTTCAAATGGATGAATGGTATGTAACTCTTGGGGAAGAGGACCAGGAAAACATGTAAAGGGGAAGACGTGAAGGATGAATAAGCCTAGTTGCAAGCCACATGATATAGCGGAGGAGGAGCCCATTTAAAATGTTGAGTTGTCCTGGAAGGTAGATCTCAGACGGATTTAAAAGGCACAACTTGTGAATGGCCTAGGGAAAAACCTTTGGGAAATGTAAGCAAAGAAATATGGAGCATGGTTTAATTGAAATAAAGTTTTATTAACGTGAAAAAGCCCGAAACTGGGGTTTATTTGAAATATGTTTGACTACAGTGGTTCTGACCTTGGATCTTACTATATAATTTATTGAAAAATACATGGAATTCATCCAAAAATATAAAATTAAAGGCGTTTTTTTTTTACTTTTAAAGGAAATTGTAAGGAAAATTCAAGTACTAAAAAAAAATTAAAGGGTCCCCATTTTTTATTATAAATATAGTATAAAATGGGGGTTGTTATTTTCAACAATAGAAATTTATGGTTATTTTGGGGTGATCTTAACATGACATACATCTCAATCAGAGAGAGTTTCAGTAGGAAGTTCTCTCACTTACAACATTGCTTCCCTTGGCCAGTTTCTGTTCGAAGATTGTGAATCTAATGACTTTGGGGAAGATTTGTTGCATGTGTAGCTTAAGGTTCATTAATTGGCTTCCTTTTATCTCCATTACCATGGATATTCTTGTTTAACAAAATGCAAAGGTCCAACAATTGGAGGATGAAATCATCAATCTTTATTAGAAGCTTGAAGATTTGCAATTGGTCTCTAGGGGGGATCTTCATTCCTCTGTATCATCCTCTAACTTTGTCACAAAGGAAGGTTTCCTACTACTGAATCTAAATGTCCTTGTCTAAACCCATGTATAGGTTCCCTCTTAGAATGATGAAGAACCCCTTGCTATTATATATGCATATGAATTTCCACATAGTTTTGCTTCACATATTTTTGCCATCTATACTACTAGTAACTATATTATTTGAGTTTTGTATCTTAAGCTTTGCGTGTGCCTTTTGACAACTAGAACAATGGGCTTCTTAAATATTTGAAATAAATCATGTTTTACTTATAAGGTAATGTTGCCCCAAACATAGATTTCTTAATACAAATATTTACAATTACAGTTAAAAAAAATGCCCATACTTTAAGAATTTAACATGCATTTTTTCTTATTTCCCTAATCCTTTTATAGTAAATTGATTTATAATTATTGATAATCCCTTTTAGAAATATGATATTTGTCATATATATATATATTATAATTAGAAAATTTCTCTCCTATATAAATTTAAAGTCATTTGCTTATTCACCATTATAATAAAATTATATAGAAAGAATTAAAATGCCCCAATATTTTGCCACAAGAATGAGCTCCCATGCCCATTATGTTAAGTCCAAATCCTTATCTCTATCAATGCTCATCACACATTGTCTTTATTGAAATATTTCATAATTGCCCTTAACACCTCATCTTTATTTAAAGGATTCATAATTGTCCTTAACACCTTGTCTTTATTCAAATGATTCATCATTGTCCTTTTTTTAATCAATATTGTCACATTGACCACAACACATTTTCTATTTGGATTTGTTTTATAGGCATAGTATCTTGGCTACCATTTTCATTATTGGCAATTTACCTCTAACATATTATTACATTCTTTTTGGTATTTAATTTTATGGTTTCTCATAGAACCTTAGTTTCCATTTTCATTATCAATGAGCTACCCCATATTTAGTAGCGATTTCCATCATTGAGCTTATCTCTAATGGCTTATGTGCATGTTCTAGTAGCGATTTCCATCATTGGGCTTATCTCTAATGAGTTATCTACATGTTATAGTAGCGATTTCCATCATTGAACTTATCTCTAATGAGTTATCTGCATGTTCTAATAACAATTTTGATCGATGATCTTATCTCTAATGAGTTATCCACATGTTCTAGTAGTGATTTCCATCATTGGGCTTATCTCTAATGAGTTATATACATATTCTAATAGTGATTTCCATCATTGGGCTTATGTCTAATGAATTATCTACATGTTCTAGTAGCAATTTCCATCATTGAGATTATATTTAGTGAATTAGCTGCATGTTCTAATAGCAATTTCCATCATTGAGTCTATGTCTAATGAGTTATCTACATGTTCTAGTAACCATTTCCATCATTGAACTTATCTTTAATGAGTTATCTACGTGTTCTAGTAACAATTTCCATCATTGGGCTTATCTCTAATGAACTATCTACATGTTCTAGTAGTGAATTCCATCGTCGAGATTATCTCTAATGAGTTATCTACATGTTTGAGTGGTGATTTCCATAATTGAGCTTATGTCTAATGAGTTATCTGCATGTTCGAGTAGGGATTTCCATTTTTTAGCTTATCTCTAATGAGTTATCTGCATGTTCTAGCAGCGATTTCCATCATTGAGCTTATCTCTAATGAGTTATCTACATGTTCTAGCCCTCACAGAACTACAAGGATTGCTCTATTGCAATTTTGTCCCCTGCGTCAAGTGATATTGTTCCATTACATGTTTTAAGATGGAAATTGTAACATTCTAATGATTACGCCGAGAGGCTCATTCTACAGCGCAGTATGATGTGTAACCTTGTACGTCCGTCGTCAAAGTTGAAATTTTTCTCATGTTAGCCCAAAAAAAAAAAAATAATCCAAAAAAAAAAAAATAACTATACAAATATTTTAAAATGTTAGTTAAAAAAAAAAAAAAATTGCACATGAAGAAATTGATTTGCACCTGAAGAAACTGGATCCCTCTAAACTCATGTTAAATCAGTGTTTGTTTCATTACATGTTTTGAGATGAAAATTATAACATTCATTTTTAGAAGTATGATGAACTAAATTCATATGTATTTTAGAAAACCATGGTAAAATGTATTTGTATCCGTATAAGAATTTCAAATCTGAAACACCGGTGAAATTTTACTATTTAAGCAACTCTCATACATGTTTAAACCATTTTATCATAGAATACTAATGAACTAAGAATTTCAAATATGAAGCACTGGTTAAATTTGATTATTTATGCAACTCTAGTATTTGTTTAATCATTTTATCATAAAATATTAATATTGACGAAAAAAATAAAAAAATCATGATGTCACTACCAATTTACCCATCAAATTCCATGGCTGACTTGTATAATGACGTAGTTTAGCATGTACCATATTAGAAAGCCGTTGTAAAATGTATTTACACAACGGCTCCTCTGTCGTGTGTGTACAGGGATAGGGTAAGATAGATCCCGAGGCCGCTAAATTTGCAGGAATAGTCGGTAGCCGCGTTCCGCACTCTGCGACGACCGTGTAGGTAGCGACTAAAATGCAAAGAAGACTGTTTCAGAATGGTCAAAGTCGTCGCCATTCATTTATTTTTAACGTTTTTCCCCATTGACTGATCCAAAATTTAAACGCAAAAGCCAAAGAATGATAACCAGGTCGTCGAAGATTAGTACAAGAATGCCGCCCGGACCCCGGCTTTGAAATCCATTGCCTTTGAACGCAAAATTCAAACACAGTAAAGTCAAAACAGCAGGCTTTCGGAATACTATTTTAATCAGAAATACCAGAACATTCCAACCAAAACCCATGGAAGTCGGCATTGTTACGTGTTTAAATTATTCAAAAACGCGGATTCGTTGGAAAAATTCAATGCCCTGTTCCTCTGAGCTGCTCTCTTATAATATCCATCCCTCCCTCTCTTCTCCTAGCAACTCATGTCAGCTCATTCTCTGAACAATTTCAGACACACATTTTCAGAAACCATACTGTATAAAACTCTGTAAAACCATATTTTGCAGCCTGGGCAACACTTAAGCCGAAGAATTTTATATATAAATCGAGGATAGTATCAATGGGACCTCTGGAATCATCAGGGCGCGGAGGGAAAAGGGACGATTTGAGGATCTCGACCTTTATTCCCCCGTTCTTCAAATGCCCAATTTCGCTAGAGATAATGAAAGACCCTGTTAGCCTCTGTACAGGGACAACCTATGACAGGTGCAGTATAGAGAAATGGCTGGACGATGGAAATGAAATATGCCCCATGACCATGAGGCCTCTGCAGAGCAAAGATCTCATCCCCAATCATACCCTGCGCAGGCTCATACAAGAATGGTGCGTGGCCAAGGGCTTCGACAGGATCCCCACCCCTACGTCCCCTGCCGACCCTTCTAAAATTCGCTGCATCATGGAAAATATCAGCGACGAGAACCAAGCCTTGGATGCTCTCAAGAAATTGAAGGGTTTGGCAAAACTTAGCGAACGGAATCGAAAGAATATGCAGGTTGTGGGTGCTCTACCAGTTTTGACAGAGCTCTGTCTTAATCAGCAGAGCATGGAGATCTTGCGACATGTGGCTGGAATTTTAGTCTGTTTTTCTCTTGATGATACAGTTAAACAGCGTCTGAGAGGACCCCAAGTGATGAAATCTCTGGAACTCTTGTTGGGCCATGGGGAAGACATTGAAACTAGATTGAATGCTGCAATTCTTGTTGAATCCCTAACCAGGGACAGAGCTTCTGCCAGAGAAATTGGATTAAGGGGTCCTATAATTGAATCTCTGATCAGCCTCGTGGAAGGAGAATCTGATGATGATGGTGTCCAGGACTATGACAACTATGCATCTGAAGCCCGAATTGCAAGCCTTAATGCTCTGTTCAATCTCTGTGCAGTTAGCAGAAACAGAGTAAAAATTGTAGAAGTTGCTGATGCAATTCCTGCATTGACAGATCTGCTTTCCAGCGGTGTTGACAAGAAGGTGCGCGAGAAATGTCTAGGGATTCTGGACGCCCTGTCCACCACAGCAGAAGGCCGGGTCGCCATTGACGACCATACACTCGCGCTGCGCGCCATTGTCAAGAGCTTACTGGTCGTGTCCAACAATGCCGATGAGTATGCTGTGGGGATTATCTGGAGAATTTGCCTCAAGTCCGGTGAAGGCGATTTGTTGAACGAGGCTCTGGTTGTCGGTGCATTCAAGAAGCTTCTGGTTTTGGTGCAGATTGATTCTGCTTCTCCCGCCACTAAGGTGAAAGCCAACCAACTGCTCAAGCTTTTTTCTGCATTGCGCCAATCTCAGAGCTCCTGACTGTGTCCATTTTTCTTTAATTATTCAATACAAATAATTTATTCAGAAGTTACAGAATGAATTCATAGACAGTTTTGGTCAAATTAGACACTTATGGTATATAATTACACAGCATTGAACAAGTCCCCCATTTATGACTTGTAGATATAGATTGGAAAAGGAATGCAGAGCATAAGCTTATTGTAAGGCTGCATGTATGTATGATAGTAATTATATTTACATGTGCATAAGGTGCATCTTTATCACCAATTATAATTACAATCCTTATTTGGATGCATGAGTAAGATGCAAATAAAATGAATGGTCAATATTGGAAGGACATTCATTTGGCAGCCAACAATTTGAATGCTTAAACTTTCAAGCAAAATATTGAAACATTTATATGTGATAGGAAAGGAAAGATAGGAAGTTCACATTCCTAACTTATTTTTGAATTATATTATATAACATATGAATCAATGTTGAATTAATGTTGAATTTTAGTAAAATTTATTGATGTGGTGGGAAAAAATAAAGATATTATTAATGAATGTTTATTTAGATTTAAAATTTTTGTGATCTATATTGTAAATAGTAATGTTTTTTGGATTAATCACATCATTAGGATATGGTTGATGTTTCGAACCAATTAATGTTGTTCATCCTCAAGTCAAAGGTAATCAATCGATTCTCAAGAATAAATAACAAGGATGCATCATGGCACATAGTTAGCAGTTGGGAATTATCCATTAGTAAATTAATTAAAATAATATTATAAATTAGTTGATGATGATGATGGTTAACATCCACTGAGACCAAACATTGGTCTATCAGACCTAAAGAAACAAATTATTTATTTTGATTTAAGATTTTATTCCTATGCTCAAAAAGCTTGGAGAGAAGCCTCCCAAGCTCACTATAATTTTGACATTGTAAAAGGCTAGGAAGGTCAGTTTTGTAACAAAGATTGTGAAACTGAGATCTATGTGGTTGTACAAGGGGTACTCTAAGAGGAAGTGATTTTCATCCTCGATGTTCGTATTCTCACAGAGATGGAAGAACCTTTCCATCCATGGTATTTTAGGAACTGCCCAACAACCTGTTTCACTATGGAGCTCATGAGAGTTCGTTCTAATCTTGGCTATTTTAATTTTATTCTTTGAGCTAGTTAAAACAGAGAGATACTTTTGATCTTCTAGGGTGGGGTTGATGACCTCCTTATAATATCTTAATTTT
>APFE031456090.1:229554-243365 GCA_000404065.3 Pinus taeda
CACATCCGTAGCTTGAACTAAAGTGCTCCAAGAGGATAAGATAATGTTTATAGTCCAAATATTATTAAGAGCTAATAATATTCGACTGTTCTATTTTTAGCCTGCAGTCTAAAAATAGACTCCGCCCATATGTCTAAAAATAGAAGTCCATCTATTTTTACCAACATGAGCAATCATCCATAAATAGCATCCTGCAACTCATAGACCATGATCCATATGTCTAAAAATAGACTTTGCGCCAAAAATAGCCTGTGGGCCCACTTAGTGAAGGCGACTTCTTTTCACTAAGCTCCATCATCTTGTTGCATTTTCAACAGCCCCCCCTCAAGCTCAAATGTTTCACATGGTTGACTATTTGCAACCACATCCTTAATTGGGAAATCTTAATGAAGAGGGGCCTTCAGGGGCCGAGGAGGTGCTCACTCTGTGGGTTGGATTTTGAAGATAACATCCACCTATTTTTAAACTACCCCTTCATGGTATCTATTTGGGAGGAAGTCTCTAGGACCCTCAAGATCAATCCTCTAGTGGACCTCTCCTATATCATTTCATGTCTTTCTTCCTAGGCATCTAATCAATGATCGTTCAGATCCATGACACTGTACATTCTTTGGGGGATATCGCGCTCAAGAAATGCTTGCATATTTGAGGCAAAACATCTAGACATAATGTCTTCCAACCTCCTAATCGTTGCATATTTCTAGGAGATAGGTCCTTGGTCTCCAAAGTCACATTCCCTCTCCATCTCCTATGTGGAATTGGGGGATATATTCCCTATTGATTTTTGTTATGGAGACTCTTCCAAAGGTTTGTGTGGATGTGGAGTCTTCATCCAAATCAGTCCTTCTGAAGCCTTCCATTTTTGCTGATATCATGGCATTGGCTGCAACCACAGAGCTGAAATGGTGGCCCTCTGGGGGGGCATTACAATGTTCCCTCTGGCTTTCCATTAACTCGATCATGATCATCGGGGATGCAAAGTCCATCATCCATTGGGATTAGGGGAGGAATTCTCTCGAGGTCCCCTCTTTGGTTAACTAGATGGAGAATATCAAGTTGCTTCTTCCCTCTTTCTAGAAAATCTCATTTCATCATGTCTACAGGGAACAAAATTCTAAAGCCGACGCTTTATCTAAGTGTGATATCTCTCTCTTTTTAGGGCTAATGTTTTTTTATTACTTGGTTCATGACTTGGTTTGTGAGCAGGGTTATTTTGAGATCTAGTCTTTCCTGTCTCCATCTTGCTTTGTTTTTTTCTGACTACTATGGAAGATTTATTTTCAAGGGAGTTTGTTAGTTATATCCTCTACCTGTAGGTTTGATGGTAGTTTTTTTGCTTTGATCAGTGTGCGCACTGTTATTTTTCTTGTACTCCTCTTTGTTGCCCCTGGGGCACCTTTTGACTTCTTATGTGGACATTGGTCGAAATCCTCGGGTTTTGTATGTTATTGAGCCTTTTGAGTTCTATTTTTCAAAGAAATCTATGGGATATTGAGGAAATATCTATGATAATGTAAACACCTCTTTAATTATTAATGAAGGTTGTTGCATTTTTTCTGCTAGATAGAAGATACATAGATATATATATATATATATATCAAACCAGAGTTCTACCTAATATTCAAATCTCACTATTAAGTTATAAGCTAGATTGAGGGGTCCCCAGCACTTAGACCACATTGCTTCAAAAAATCTCAAGATCCCTCCCAATCTTCTATTTTCTCATTGTCAATTTAGAAAAAAGAGTATTTTGTACTTTCATCATTACACATTTTTACTCTTTGATCTTCCCTAGCATGAAATGGTCCTTCTACTATAGTTATTTACTTGTTCTCACCAAAATTATCTAAATCTTAGAGTATATTTTTAGGTGTTCTTACTTCTTCTTTCTTTATTTTTTTTCTCTCTTTAGAGTAAAATTTTGGGCATCGGGGACCATCAAGGGAAAGAAATTAGCTTCCCTCTCAACTTGAAGGCAAGTGTGAGGTTATCAGTACCATGCCAACACAACATTATATATTGATTTAAGAGAGCCACATAGACTACCCTTTTTCAAGAGCTTAACATGTCACTTTACAAGAGTTGAACTTGGGTGGAGAGGATAACCACTATTCTACCCAACCACCCAAGTTATACCTAATTGGCATTTTTTTTGGAATTAGGTACCATCTAATGAAAGATTTTGGCCTTCCCATCAGCTAAAAGGCAAGAGAGAGGCTAGTGGTACCATGCGAGTGACACATTATATACTCATTCAAGAGCACCACAATGATTACTCTTTTCAAGAGCTTAACATGTCACTTTACAAAATTTGAACCTAGGTGGGGAGGATAACAACTATTCCACCCAACAATCCAAGTTAAACCCGAATGAATTAGGAGTTTCTACTTATCACACTAGTGACCTAAGATTTTACATGCATTAGAATTCATTTTATCATTAGTGCCAAAAATGTTTACCCCACATCATACATTAAGAGAAACATGTTTTTAATATGGGAATCAGTGATAAACCAACTTATTTTCCCTTTGTAATGTTTATCACATAATTGAGTAACTTTTTAGAACATATCATATGCACACATTTAATGAAAAACATATTTATTTTTTCATCTTCCAAGAGTCATATGATACATATTTTTGATCATCCATACCTTAACAAGGTCACACTAGTCACAAATTTTAGTTTAAATTAGCTTTGACATTGAAGGGCTAGGTTGCAGTGATTAGCTAGACTCACACTACTTACTTCGCTTTTCATATTTTTATGGTTCTTAGAAATGAAATGTACCACCCTATGTGATCATTGCAATTATGATACCTAATGTGTACAACATGTATTTATCATTAGGCTATTTGGCTTATTGGTGTATTTTACAAAACTTTGGTGTTATATATTTGACTAATTAAAAATGGTTTATTATATATTTCATCTATAGATTTCTAAAACACTAAAGTTTACTCAAATTTAATTTGTGTAGCCAAATTATGGCTTGTGTTTTCTAAAATTAAGACTATGGTCCATAAGGTCATCTAACAATGGGGGTTATTGTAGTCTATACTAGTATTTTCAATCCCTCATGAAATGGGAAGACTCATTTGAAATGTGTCTAAGACATATTGTGCATGTGGGGCTAAAGTAATACAACAAGGAAAACAAAAACATTGTCAACTTAATCAATAATCGTTTAATTGAACAAATGTTCTCTCTAGGTCCATTTGACAGTTACAAAACACTTCACACATTCATATAAAAGGAGCAATAATTAAGCTATAAGGACAAATACATGTTGAAATTTATGTAGCTTAACATAAGTAAAGCAATCCCCATAAATAAAGCACTCTATAAAATAACGAAGTTGAGGGGGGATGGGGTGTGATTCTATTAATATTAATCACCAACCCCATTAGGGTTATAAGATTACAATCTCTAGGCCTCTAGCCACAATTCTAGACCATGACAATTCTCATACTTAGAATTTCAGTTACATCTAATCTTTCTTTAGTATTTCTATCATTCTTTCTCTAACCAACTAAATCCAGAAGAAGGAAAATTGAGGTCTTTACATTTATATTCTTCACTTGTATATAAGGAGTCTTATTCAAACCCCTATTTAGCTAGGCCATAACTTTATCATAAATGCAAACTCCAATGACCCCATCAAATCCTAGAATTATGTCCTAATCATCTTCGATTATCTCTACCCATCCTCCATAATGGTGGCATGAACTTGGTGTTCCATATAACTATTGTGTTGGTACCACCTCCACCCAATTTTTTGCTAATGGTCCAACAAACCCTCAACACACCTTTTGAGTGACCTTAAGTTGTCTATGCTTCACATTAGATTCAATTACAACCTTAAAAGTAGGGATGAGTTTTAAGGCTTCAATAAAAACATACATTCAAAAGGATTCCAACTACTCTAGTTAGGTTGTCTAACATTTGAGAAAAAGCTTGGCTTTTGAAAAGAAACTTTGGGCTATTGAGGGATTTGTATATTTAGGCCACTTTTGTTTCAATGTTCCCCATTCTTTGTATGCACACTAATCTAACTAACATAATTCCTTGAAACATGTCTATTTGAGAGGGACGCGAGGGGATCAATTGGTTCAATTGTGCCTCTCTTCTTTTGTTGTTCAAAAGTGCGTTCATTAGATTTTCAAAATACCATAGCTTACAAAAAAGATCTCAACAATCCCCACTCTCTTGGAATAGACAAACATTATGAGACTGGGGAATGGAGCATACCAGTGAGGACATATTACATACATTATATCCAATAAGTGTTGAGGCCTTAGTCTACTAACATAGACACAAAAAGAATCTTAAGTTGACAACAACATGTTAGGAAAGGGGGGTGGAGAGGCATTACAGGAGGAGCTGCGAAATACCCAACACAGTCATGAATGTGGAAGTCGATGTGCTCCACTTGAGATTCTAAGCTGCGAATATGGTCATTGGTATGTTGCTGACTACGCTGGAGGTTGTCCAGTTGCTACAAGATTTCACTCTAACTGTACTGAATACTTGTCAGATAAGCCACAATCTCATTGCGGTCCTCATACCCATGGTCCTTGACGATATTGATATCAAGCTAAGGGTGGCACAACTGCTCTGATATAGTGTCAAATGATGATCCAGGTGGATATTGGTGGCCTACCTATTCCACTTGAACCCTCACCATTGTTTCTTTTAGTTTTTCAATTTCCTTAATTGTAGCACAATTTACTATTTTTGATAGTTTTTCGGGTCCTAAACTTCTGGAGCCATTTTAAGGCCCTAAACGACGTTTTTCTTTGGCAAAATTCCTCCATAAATTTCCATGGAAATTGCACCGACAATTGTAGTCCTCGGAAATATCTTTCCAACAAGGTATCACACGCGTCAAACAAAAATAATATGACCAAGTTACGACCCCGGGAAGTTGGTTGCTCAACTAACCACAATGGGGCCCATAAATTCTTGGTGTTACATCTCCTCGGGTTAGGGTTTTGGTTGTTTAGGGTTTTCTCTTATTGTTCAATAATAAAAAGGCCCTTGAGCCTCATTGTAACTCAGTTCAGAGGCATGTAGTTGCCACATCTCTTCTTAGAGACAAGCTACCATCGCTCGAGCTATCTTATTTCCATTCTGTTTGTAAGCATAGTTCAATATCTTTCTATTAATGAAATGAAGTGTTTTTCTGCTGCATCTATGTGTTTATGATTATATATGTAAGTTGTATCATTCTTGTTTAAGTTCAGATTAGTGGTATTAGAGTAGTCTGCTCTTTCTCTATTTTTCTTTGCATGTCCTCAACAAGGTCAAGGTATAAGGAGTTAGGGCTTGATCTAGTTGAACCATTGCAGGATCAACCTCACAAAACCCGACGACCTCCCATGGTGAAAGAAAAGAAAGACGAGGGGGCAAGAGATACTTTCAAAATGTTGTTCGAGGAAGCCCTCGAGCAATAGAGGGACGCGATGATGGATAACTTTGCCCAAATCCTTCGACGGTTACCCACAGGCGATGTATCTTCATCCAGCAACCACTTTGGAGGCACTACTCCTTTTAAGGTACAAGTTAACTTCGATATTCCCATATTTGAAGGTCTGATAGATGCAGACACCATAGATAAATGGTTAAATATGTTGAAAGGATATTTTTCAGTTCATGACTTTTCCAATCGGGAAAATATTACTTTTTTACTTCTCAAAGCCACCCCACACGGACTAGTGGGAAACCTACTGTGAATAAAAGGACGAGAGTGAACCCTTGTTGTTTTTAGCGGCACCCACTTGGAATTCTTTTTGAGACGCAATCAAGGAACAGTATTACCCTGTCGGGAGCTATGAAGATAAATACATAAAGTGGACCACGCTACGGCAGGGAAGGTACCAAGATGTGCCAGATTTCACCAATAATTTCCATACCCTTCGCATGAAGCTGGGTATTAAGGGTACTAAGCGACATTTGGTGCTCAAGTACCGTGACTATCTACACAAGTACATCCAGGACGAGATGGAGTTCTTAGATATCTCCTCACTCGGCATGACATATTGGTATGCTGTGAATATTGAGCAGAAGTTTAAACAGAAGAAGCAGGACTTTGGATCTACAAATCAAAAGCAAGGAAAAGGTTCCCCCAAACCATAGAACAAAGGACCAAGCCAAGGCGGGGCTACCCAAGACAACCCATCGAAGCCGCAAAAAAAGTACAACACCACAAAGATGAAGAAGGACACGGGAAAATGGTGTGACTTCCATACGAGCTCCACTTACAATAGAAATGAGTGTCAGGGCTAGCAGTCACTAGTGGCCGAGCTGAAGGCTTCCGAATCAGATGCATGTTCTGACTCTGAATCAGAACCTAATAAGGGAACTGACAGAGGGAAGTAGATCATTGATGCGTAGCCCAATTCTACCGTGGAGACCACAAAGATCCATAAAATTGAGCCTGAAGATCCAGAGGAGGGGAAACACATCTTCCACTCATAGATGTGGGTGAAGGGTTCTCTGTTGCAGTTCATTGTCGACAACGAGAGCCAAAAGAAGCTCATTTAAGCAAAGATTGTGAAGCGGTTGGGCATAAAGACTACAAAACATCCACATCTGTACACCATTGGGTCTCTTCACCAAGGATGAGATCTTCGTGTTAGCCAACAGTGCCGCCTTCCCTACAACGTCAAGCCCTTCACAGATGAGGCACTGTGTGACGTTGCTCCTCTTGAAGTTTCTGATGTATTGTTAGGACAACCAAATTTGTGGAAGCGACATTTTTTATATGAGTTTAGACCTCGTTTTGTGATTATTACTTTGGCTAATAAGTTGTACAGGATACTGGAGGTAGCCCCACCTACCGCCATCTCTTTGATCATTGCAAAGTAATGCAGTAAGATCATTTCCCAGATGACGAAATGTATTTTTCTTATGATTCGCCCCCAAGGCAAGAAGAAGGTTGTGGCCACGGCTTCCAGGGAGGGCTCCTCTGCACAGTAGCGGCATATGTACAAGGTCGTGGAGGAGTATAGGGATATTTTTGCCTCACCCACAAGGGTACCTATGCACTATCAAGTCAAGCAATCCATCAATCTAACCTCGGGCGTGCTGTTGCCCAATGGACCGATCTATCGACACTCTGTTATGGAGAACGATGAGATCAAGAGGCAGATTCAAGAACTACTGCAGAAAGCGCACATTAGGCCAAGCTCATCACCCTGTGGGATCCTGATTGTATTGATACAGAAGAAGGATGGGACCTAGAGGCCTTGTATTGACTATCGAGCGTTGAAAAAGATCACTGTCTGGAATAGGTACCCAATCCAGCGAATTGATGACCTTCTGGACCACCTCAAGGGGGGAAAATATTTTAGCAAGCTTGACTTGAATTTAGGTTATCACAAGGTGCCTATCGAACCCTACGATGTGTGGAAGATTGACTTCAAACCCAAGGAGGGCCTTTTCGAATGGTTAGTCATGCTGTTCGTATTGTCGAATGCCCTTGCAACCTTCATGAGATTGATGGATGGCATATTGCGACCTTTCACCAATGCATTCATGGTGGTGTATTTAGATGACATCTTGATCTTCAGCTAGATTTGGGAAGAGCAACTCCACCATATTCGACAGGTCCTTCAAACCCTTTGACAACACAAGTTGCGTGCTAACTTGGAGAAATGCACCTGTGGCCTGACCCAGGTTCAATATCAGGGGTACATCATTGATGAGCAAGGTGTACATGTGGACCCATCCAAGATACAAGTCATTCGGGATTGGCCAGCCCCAACCACTCTAACAGAGCTCTGCAACTTTTTGGGTCTTACCAATTTCTACTGTAGGTTCATGTTGGTGTTCTCTCATATCACTTAGCCTTTAAGTCAAGTCACCAAGGGTAGAGCGAAAGAAAAGTTCTTTTGGTTGGAAACCCAATAGTGAGCGTTCTCCGATTTGAAGGATCACCTCTGTTCTACACCAGTGCTCACATTACCAGACCTACAACAACCATTTGAGATTGAAACAGATGCCTCCAACTATGCTATTGGTGCGGTTTTTACTCAACATGGGCATCCAGTGGCTTACCATAGTGAGACACTTTCAGACACAGTCTGAAAGTACCCAACTTAAGACAAAGAAATGTATTCCATTGTGTAGGCCTGTCGTCAATGGAAGCATTACATTCTAGGGAAGGAAACAGTCATCCACATAGACCACCAACCTCTATAGTTCATATAGAAACAAGGGAAGTTGCAAAAATGATCGCCATCAAAAATGGTCCACCTATTTACAACAATTCCATTTGAACATTAAGTATAAGAAGGGAATCACCAATAATGTCATTGATTACCTCAGCCAACCACCGGTCACGGCGCTAATTATTGTGCGCGACTCCTGTGGGCACGAGACATCAGGGTGACCGCATCTTTACAAGTGCGATCCAAAATTCGACAGCATATCCCAGACACTCCTGGAAGGCAAGCATGTTCCAAATTTTCAACTTCAAGATGCAGTGTTATGCCACTTGGGACACGTCTGTGTTCCTTCAAGTGAGCATGCCAAGATTATTTGGGAGGTGCACTACAGTCGGGTCACTGGACATTTCGAAGTAGAGAAAACAGTGTCGGTATTGCAGAAGTGTTTTTATTGGCCGAAACTTCGTCAGGATGTTGGGAAGTAAATTAGGTCCTGCACTGCCTGTGCCATTGCCAAACCAACCATTAAGAAGAAAGTCTTGTATACTTCTCTACCTACTCCTAGTCGGCCTTGGGAATCTGTCTCCATGGATTATATGTCGAGCCTTCCTTCTACTAAGCACAAAAATGATTGTGTTTTCGTGGTCGTCGACAGATTCTCTAAGATGGCCATCATGGCGGTCTACAAGAAGAGTATCACAACAGAGGCCACTGCTTATCTCTTCTTTGAGCGAGTGTGTGTACACTGTGGGATCCCACAATCCATTATCTTAGATCAAGATAATAGATTCCTAAGTGCATTTTGGTCAAGTCCCTGGTCGATGATGGATACAAAACTTACTAAGTCCATGGCTTTCCATCCCCAAACTATTGTCAATAGGATGATCGTACACATTCTGCGCATGCACAACTCAAAGCATCCACACACATGGGATGAAAGTCTCCCCTATGTCCAACACAACTACAACAGAGCTATCCACAGATCAACATGCCACAACCTCTTTCAGGTAGGGCTGGGATTTCAGCGATTATGCCCCATTGATGTGGGTATATTATTTGCAGTCACTCAGGTAGATTCGGCTCACATGCAGTCCGAAGCTAAAAGGGCTAACAACTTCATTGAGCACATTCAACACATCTGTCAACAGGTCCATGATATATTGGATGGAGCTAATGCTAAGTGCAAGAACACCATGATCAACATCAAGTGTTGCACAAGTTCCAGGTGGGCGAAAAAGTTTGGCTACATTTGCAGAAGGAGCACCTTGTTGGACCCCACAGTAAGCTTTGCTCACTTCGATATGGGCCATACACCATCACCAAGGCTGTCAACGACAATTCCTTCGAGCTCAACATCCCACCATTCATTGTTCTGCACCCAGTGTTCAATGTAGATCGCCTTAGGCCATAATTTCCACCATTGTTGGACTCATCTGACATTATAAAACAATTCACACAAACATAGCTAAACCCAGACTGCATGGAACATGCCACAACTGATCAGATCATGGACACACAAATCAAGAACACTTGGCAATAGAGGATACAACTATATCGAGTTGTCAAAGCAGGCCAACTCCTTCACCAAGGCAAATGGCTCACTAGGGACCAAGTTCAGCAGAAGTTTCCTCATCTCATGGAGGAACTCAACGCAATGGGGACCATTGCTTCCTAAGGAGGGAGGATTGATCTAGGTGGATATTGGTGGCCACCCGCCTATTCCACTTGGACCCTAACCATTGTTTCTTTTAGTTTTCTTAATTGTAGCACAATTTGATATTTTTGGTAGTTTTTCAGGTCCAGAACTTCCGGAGCCGTTTTGAGGCCCTAAACGACTTTTTTTTGGCAAAATTCATCTAGCAATTTCTATGGCAATCACATCAGGAGTTGTATTCCTCAAAAAGATCTTTCCAACGAGGTATCATACATGTCAAATGGAGATAATATGACCAAGTTATGACCTTGAAAAGTTGGTTGCCCAACTAACCCTAATGGGGCCCATAATCTCTTGGTGTTACATCTCCTCAAGTTATGGTTTTGGGTTTTTAGGGTTTTCTCTTATTGTTCAATAATAAAAATGCCCTTGAGCCTTTTGTAACTCAGTTCAAAGGCATGTAGCTGCCAAATCTCTTCTCAGAGATAAGCTACCATCGCCCGAGCTATCTTTTTTCCATTTTGTTTGTAACCATAGTTAAGTATTTTTCTATTAATAAAATGAAGCGTTTTTTTGCTGCATCACTGTGTTTATGATTATATTTGTAAGTTGTAGCATTCCTGTTTAAATTCGGATCAAATGAGGTTGGGGCTACAAGGTTGTCTGGAGAAATAACCTCAGCGTCCTCAGCTTCTCGACTGGTCGAATTGGCGGAAGATGAAGATTTCCCAGGCTCGAGACAACAAACCTGAGCTGGTTGACCCCTCCCTCGATGAGGATGGCCCTGTTGGTGGGGCATGTTAAAATCAACAGTAGACGATAGAAAACAATAGGAGGAAGCCGTGGAGGACGTTGTATCCCACCTGCAAAAGACATAGCCAAACCCAAAACCACATGGCCAGTGACCTATTACCATATAAACTTCCAAATTACCACCAGAACCCAAAGAGGGAAATGAATCTAAGACCTCCCATACTGGAGCACAAGGTGGAGAAGCCTTAGCAGGTTCAATTGTGCCTTAGTAGCATTCATAAAAGTAAATACCTGACTAATTTGATCTTCTATTACAATGTCTTATAATACCTTTGAATCCACATCTACTACATCGAAAAAGTAATAAACTTGTTATTATAATTGAAATACTTGACCTTACAAAGGTTCCAACTTTGCTTCCTTAACCTGCTTCAGGATAACCATTTCCTCGTAGCTTGATATACTTATTCACTTAAAACAATGGCAACATATAATTATTTTGACAACTTTCCATCGAACAATAAGGAGATCAATTTGGGTCATTAATACCTATGCTTACACGTCACATTATGCTTAATTTAATTTAGTTCATATTTTCTTTACCTAGGTTAAACAACGTTATGCATTCAAATTTAAATATCTTCTAGAGAAAGTGTTAGGTCCCTATACTATTAGTGTAACCCCTTATTGTTATTAGTACAACCCCCTTATTATATTGTTGTGTCCATGTAGTCCCCATATTGTTATTATTGTGCCTCATAGAAGCCCACTATTGTTATTATTGTGCCCTTACATTATTATTGTTATGTCGGCTCTGATTATATTATGACCCCTTAGACTCCTATATATAGAAAGGACGTCTTCTCATTTGTATCATCGAAGAATTGTTAATTTGTGTAATGTAAAAGAGGTTGCCCCCTCGAAGAGGCTTATTTCTAAGGCATTTATCTATCTTTTTGTGAGCTGGTTTCGTAACATTTGGTATCAGAGATTTGGATTCTAGGGTTTCGCTGCTCCAAATAGGTCATTGTGGCCTTTTCGCTATAACTTTTTTGCTATGACGTTTCAGAAGCCAAAAAAAATCCGCATTTGAGAAGAGATCGATCTCAACCTCGGTCCACATTTCAGATCTTGTCTCGCTATATTTTAGGAGATATGATCTGAGGAAGTTAGGGTTTTTGCAAGCTCCAGAATTTCATCTCAAACAGGTCATTGAGGAATTTGCACTATAATATTTTTTCTACAAAGGTTTAGACTCTGAAATTAAAACCCATTTGAGACGAAATCGTGATGAAGCTTGGGTCGAAATCTCATATATTTTCCACTATATTTTTGGAGATATAATCTGAGGAAGTTAGGGTTTTTACAAACTCCCGAATTACATTCTAAACATGTGACCTTGGGAAAATTGTCATAACTTTCTCTCTGAGAAAAAAATTAAAATTTCATATGAAGTTACAGAAAGAGGACAGATTGCAGTTTTCTGTGTGTATTTTTCAGATCCGAAGGTCGAAATAGTGACACGTGGTACGTTGTACAAGTTCGCTCTTTTGAAATATTATATAATCAGGTCATCCTAGGAGATTAGGCATAACTCTTTCTTGGAGAATCAAATTCTGAACAAACTTGTGGGGTTAGAAAGAGGACTCAGAGGGCTACTCCAAGACGCAATTTCAGAACTTGGAGATCTGAAATTACTAAGTTACATTCATTTCAAGATCAAACTCATAAAATCAAAAAAAGGTGATATGAGGAAGTTTGGTGGCAAGGATCCAGTAAATTGGATACTACAGATGGAGCAATATTTTGATCTATATGAGGTTCAAATGTTACAAAAGGTACATATTGTGTATTTATATTTAGAACCAAATCAATTTTAATGGTATAAAGGGCTTTCTTCTCATAAAGCACTTGTCACTTGGTCAATTTTCATCGAAGAAATGATAACACATTATGAGGATACAAAGAGTAACACCTTCTTTAGCCAATTGATAAATCTCAAACAAAAGGGTTCAATGGCAGAGCACATTGAGGAATTCCAAAAATTGAATATAAGGGTAAATGATATCCAAAGAAGCAAAGGATTGATGTCTTCATAGGGAATTTAAAGGATAACATTCAACATGAGGTTCGTCTTTGGGAACCTGATTCATTGGAGAAGGCATTCAGGTTGGCAAGAAAAATTGAAAGCAAAATTATGGAAACAAGTAAGTCTACCCCTCACGACTATAAAGATGGAAGTGTTGTTTCTCCTAGCCTTCCACAACCTACAAGGTTGACACCACCACAATTGGAAGAAAAAAGAGCAAAAGGGCTTTGTTACAATTTTGATAACAAATACATTAAAGGTCATAAGTGTGCCGAGAAGAAATTATTTTACATTGATTGTGAAGAGGAGGAAGAAAATGATCAAGAAACGTCAAAAGAAGAGGATATACACCAGGAACCAATCCCAGAGAAAGAAAAAATGAATCCGACCATATCTTGTAATGCATTGACAGAAATTACCATTCCTCAAACACTCAAGATAGAAGGACATATCAAGAAGAAAAAGGTTCAAGCATTGAAAGGTCACATCGAGCATCAACACCAAGTTCACCAACTTTTAAAGATAACGCCACTTTGGTGCAGAATCGAATGAAACAACAGGCAGATCAACAACGTAGTGAAAGAAGTTTTGATATAGGTGATTAGGTATTTTTACGGCTAAATCCATACAAACAAATGTCCCTCATGCCAGATATTTATGAGAAGGAAATGTTGGCAATACTACATGCACTTAAGAAATGGCGACCTTACCTAATGGGAAGACACTTCAAGGTAAAAATGGATCATGATAGCCTTAAATACTATTTAGAAGAAAGATTATCTTCAAAAGAATAGAAACAATGGGTCACAAATATGTTGGGTTATGACTTTGAAATCATCTACAAAAAAGGGAAGCAAAATGTTGTCGCAAATGCACTCTCAAGAAAGGATGAGGATGTGGAAGCATTGTTTTGTGTTATTTCTATTATCCAACCAGATTGGATAAACGAAGCGAGGGATGAATGAAAGAAGGACAAAGAAGTGTGGCCACTCATTCAAAAGTTGTAGAAGATCCCAGTTCAAACAATATTGCCAGAACTTGACGAGGAAGGAAAAATCATATTGGAACTTGAAGCAGTCACGGAAACAAGAACCCGACAGCTACGAAATCGATCAATTTCAGAGTATCTCATCAAGTGGAAGAA